>CM066324.1:6285000-6483000 GCA_033807775.1 Saussurea involucrata | reverse complement strand
CGTTCGAATCCGAAAATCAAAAGGTCTCGTATGTTCCCAATCTGAATGAGACAACCGCACAAAAACCTTAGATGTGATTGAAGAACGCATCGACTACCGCCGCGCCATCAGAACGTTCGAGGTACACTTTGCGCTCCGTAAAAGATATGTTCATAACTGGAGCCAACTCAAACTTCATTTCAAATGGGGAGATTGTTAGGGAAATATTTGGTTGAATCGAAGTTCAAGGGCTGAACTGCAATTCTTTATTTTGAGCCTTATTAGTGAACGTGTCGTGGGCTTGTTACCACGGGCCCAGCATATATAATGTATTGTTTAGCTTAGAATTAAGCTAGTTGTCTATTTACACTTTCCTGAATCGTATTGTAATTCTCTCTACAATTGAAAGTGAATTAGATGACCAGTTGAAATCATACCAACTTGTTCTTATCTATTGATTTCTATATTGATTGTTGCATGGATCTGGAACTCACAGATTGGACCGACTACAATAAGGTTTTCATCATAGTTGGGGCCTGACATTTTGGTTTTGGTGGCCCAATAGAAAACATTAGGTAATTAAACAAATTAATCTTTTGTGCAACACCTTGTTGGGGGCCTAGGACCCTAGAAGCCTAATATGCATCCACCCCTAATGCCATTATTTCCATATTTCCATGTTAAAGACTAATTCATGGGAACTTTTTTGCAAAACTCAAAGTAAAGATTGTATGCATAGATTTCCTATATATAATATGAAGTGTTTTGAAGCTCTTGGATGGGTTATATCATTTGTTTAATATGATAACTTCATGTTTGATGATCTTTCGCTTTTGGTCCAAGTTCAAAATTATGATAGTTACATATCAACTGTTTGATGTCAAGAATGGCTCAAGAAGATGGATCTTCATTCGTAAGCTCATCATGATGTTGGAGTTTCCTTCTTCTCCGATCCCTTACACGGGCGGAAAGATTTTTGTTAGGTTGCTAATGTGTGGTATGGAGTTAGGTGGGAAGGGTTCGTAGGTTGTAGGTGTTGGGTGTCAGAGATCAATAGAGGTGTCGTCCGAGATCGATAGAGTGGTTAACAGAAAAATGCAAGTTTGATGGTTTGAAAAATCGATCAAATTTTTCTTGAAATGAAAGAACAATGTCTTGGCTCATTATTTAAGCATATGACAAAATGAAAACCTACCAATTTCTCAAGAGTGTGGTATGAAGTATAATAAACGATCATAAACAATTTCTTACAAAATACAAAGAAAGTTGGTTGCACCACTCATTGCAGAAATGAGAAACGAAATAAGGTAGCAAATTATGAAAAACTAGTCTTTAACTAGTTGTTAGATAGATATGGATTTTCTTGACATGAATAGAGGGCTCACCTTCGCACAGGGAACGGTAGGGAAAAGAGGGTTATATATATTGGAAGGGGAAAAGAGCCACGACTTAACCGGAGAAGATAGACAAAATTTTAGAAAAATCGCCGTTGACAGAAATGTTTATAGGAGATGTGCGTGTTATATATATGGTTTATATAATAATATATATTTATATTAATTAATATATAAAATATAGTATCTATAAAATAAAATATAAAGAACCAAATGCCCTTGATTTAACCAAAGCCAAGTTAATAGAGTTAGGCCAAGGGACCTAATCCGTAACAAAAGAGAAACCATGGTGATGATACTTGTAATCATTTCGTTTGGGGGACCTAATCCTAAATTTCATATACTACACGGTCAATTTTTTAATTTACTCAGTATTATATTATACATACATTTTAAATGTTATTAGGAAAAGGAAAAAAACGAAAATATCCCTTAAGTTAACTAGGTTAATGTTTGGGCAAAAAACTCACGTCGCTCGACCACGACCATGACTGTTACGTTTGTTAAGTGTTTAATGTAGGAGTCAAAGCCATTAACCGCCAGTAGCCGTAACGGACGAAGATCATTATGGATATTCACTCCAGCGGCCGTTTCTAACCGTTGTAGCCGTTAAGAAGAGCATTCATGGAGCTAATTAATGACACGAAGACTATAAATATCAAGCTCAATCAACATTTCAAGACATGGAAGATCCGGCGATTAACAACCGAAGCAATATTCAAGAACACCTGAAGTGAAGAACCATTATTCTAAGTATCGCTCTCGACGCACGACAACAGCCCTCGACCAGCAGTTCATACTTTGTTTCGTACACGACAAACACCTGTTTTTACGTTCAAACACTTGTACTTTACATTTCGAAGCATTTTCTTCATTTGTATTGTAATCACTGTACGATTGACACCAGTATCCAAGGACATCGCCCCTGATTGGCGACCATAGTGCAGCGACGACACCCCCTGTCGTCCGCAGGTTTTTTCCTCGATTGAGGTTTTTCCTGCGTCATCAAATCCCTTGTTTCTTTATTTTATTTATCATTGCACGTCTCGTCAAAAGATCCTTTCTTTAGTTGTTTAAGTCCACATCGACCTTAAGTTGTACTTTGGTGCGATTTTTGGCATTAACAGTTTGGCGCCATCCGTGGGACCTGTTAATGCCAAAAATTGCACCAAAGAGACCCATTAATTATGCGCTTCCGGCGAGAACGGTGAAGTCCCAGTCTGCCGCGTCGAATCCTTTGTCAGCCGACAAGGGCAAGGAACACTCGACGGGATGGGAGAAGATCACGACGGTCAACTTTACGTTGCCGTCGGACTTTATGTCAGGTGGTGTCCTAGACGGGACGAACCTGTTCCCTCATTTGGAGAAATTCTTGCTTCCTTCATTCAGGGAGCGTTTTGAGGGGTTTCCTATCGAGGAGACGGGGGCCCATGCAGCCGGCTTGGTGTTCATGGAAAGTCTTTCTTTCAAGACTTGGTTTGTCTAGGCCCAGACTTCGTTGTCGTTGTTTTATTTATCAATGTATGATTTCACAGGCACTACAGGCGTCTTTGGCTTTACGCGGGGGGACGACAAAAATAAAAGACCTCTTGCCTGCGTCTCGTGAAAGAGAGAAAGCGGCGTTGGATAGAGCGAGCGTCTCTGCAAGTCGTGTTGAGGATTTTTCGAAGCGGCTTGACGAGGCTTTAAACCATTTGAAGGTCGTCCATCTTGCCAAGGAAGATCTCAGTCATCGCCTGACGCAATCTTTGTCCATGACTGCCAAGCAAAAGGAGGAGATGGATAAAATTAAGGAGTCTTTGGTTGTTGTTTCCAAAGAGGCTGAAGATTATAAATCCAAGGTAGAGAGTCTGGAGAAAGAAGTGCATGATGTAAAGGATGAGGGTAAGTCTGTTTTTTCCATAGCTCGATTGATTGCGCGGGTGGCGATCATGCGACGACATCTGCTGGGGAAGGATCCTCTTGCTTCAGCAAAGGAAGAGTTGGATGTATACTTGAATGGCGTCGGGACCGAGAGGGATCTCGACTCAGATGAGGAGAAGGATGTCGAGGAGGAGGTGGCAGATGAGGGTCCTCAAGAAGAGACTTCGGGGAAGGATGCGACGGATGGTCCCCCTTTAGTTTAAGAATTTTACTTTCTCTGTTTCTTTACTCGACTGTTGGTAGTCGAGTATGTTCCTGACGATTTTATTCAATGAATGCACTTTTTTCATTTGAACTTTATACTCTACTCAAATCATGTCAATTATAAAATTGCACATATGGAGTGTATGAAATCATGCGACCACGGCGTAAAGCTAATATAAGAACGTGTGATCAAAGCATCCATTCAGGGTATGGAATTTTAATAAGTTAAGAAACTTTAAAGACAAATAAACTTTAAAGATAAAGTTGTTTAAACTTTGCGATCGTAAGGCTAGATCGTATAATGAGTTCGTATCGTATGCCCCTGTGGGGGGATGATCAGGTCAAAGGCCTGATCGTCGTGCGACCTTGCGAATTTAGAGTCATATCATAGACTTAAATGATTACTGTCGTGCAATCCTGCGATAAAACAATGTCGAGGATTGGTCGTTGGCTAGCCAATGACCCTCCGATGCTTAAGTCAGTAGTCGTTCGTGAGAAAAAATCATATGAAAAAGAGTTATGGAACATACCTTCTCAGACTCTCTCTATTTGCCCCCTGTCATTTATCATCCTATTCTTTTCGGGAAAAATAGGTTTTAAATGACAGGACGTCACGGCGATCTGGTGAAATACTGTCTGCGGTCGACTATGTTGTCGTGCGACAGGGCACCATAGTAGACTTATCTCTGTGAAAAAGATATAAATTTAGGGATAGAAGAACGAACCTGTCAAGGGCTTGATCTTGCGACTTCAGTTTATTTTCGCGGCCTCAAGGTAGACTTGTAGCACTCACGAGCAACTTTTGGCTCACTCTTGATCTCTTGGATTCCCCATGGCGTAGAGAATTTCAACATTTGATGATACGTCGAAGGAACGACTTTCATTTCATGAAACCATGGTCGACCTAAGATGATGTTATAGGCGGACGCACAGTCGATAACACTGAACTTAGTCTGTTTATTGATTCCTCCGGCATAGACGGGCAAAATTATCTCTCCAAAGGTGCTCGTCGCTTCTCCATTGAAGCCGACCAAAGTTGTCGAACGTCGGGTGATTTCTGAGCGATCAATTCCCATGGCTTTGACAGTGTTGAGAAAAATGACGTTTGCTGAACTGCCCCCGTCTACCAATACTCGACGCGTCAAACAGTTACCGACCGTGAGTTGAATGATCAACCCGTCGTGATGCTTTTGGTACGAGTCGCCGAGGTCGACTTGGTCGAACACGATCTTCATGGCTTCTAATTCCAAATCTCCTTTGGGTCTGGATGAATGAGGAATAGGCCAGTCGTCGGGCGCTTGACTGGCATGATGCTTAGCTGCGGAGTACGTCAAACCGCACACGTCCGAACCACCAGTGATGCAATTGATGATCTTTGCACGCTTGGGTACTGACGATCGGTGGCTATCAGATGGAAGAACAACATCATCAATAATACCTTTGAGATTACCTTGTGGAACATGATATGCCAATTCCTTCTTGAGTGCAATACAATCATCTATCGCATGACCATGGTCGCCGTGGAAGTCGCACCACTTTGATTTATCCTTCTTAGCATCGTCCAAGTCGGACTTCTTCGGCCACCGGATGGTTGCTTGGGTGGTCTTCAGAGCTTCGACTAAGTCGTTAGCTGACCCTTTGAACCCACAAGAGGAGATCTTGGGATACACGGGGAATTTAGTCGCGGTTTTAGCTTCTGCCTTCGTCTTGAAACGAACGTTTGAAATTTGACGTGCTGGCTCTACTCTGGAAACAGCTTTCGACTTGAACTCTGGCTTCTTGACACCTAACGACTTCTTGTCGTTGGTGTGCTTGCGACGAAAGGCTGCATCGTCTTCGACCCTCATGTATGCTAAGGTTCGAGCTCGGACGTCTTCGAAAGTCTCTGGGGGATACTTGGTCTGATCGATATATAAACCTGAGCTATCATCTAGACCACGCTTATAAGCTTCGATCGCAGTTTTGATGTCACAATTGTGGATACTGGTCATTTTAGCATTGAATCTATTGAAATAACTTCGAATAGACTCATTAGTCTTCTGCACGACATAGTACAGATCACTAGTCTGCTTTTCCATCTTACGACTGCTGGCGAATTGCCGGGAGAATTGGTTTACCAATTCGGCCAACGACCCGATAGATTTGGGTTTGAGATTGATCAACCACTGGAGAGCTGGACCAGTGAGAGTCGCTACGAAACTCTTGCACATGCATACTTCCTGGTACATGCGTGGAATCGAGATCGTCCACATGAGCTGCTTATACTGCGCGACATGCTCGGTTGGATCGGTCACACCCGAATACTTGGAAGTGAAGGCAGGAATGTTATACTTCTTTGGGACCTCGACGGTGGCGATCTCGTCGATGAAAGGCGACGCCTGATACCCCGAGCGAGGCTCGACATCGACAGGCACGGCTGCCCCAGGCAACTTGGCGAGCAAGGACAGGACGCGCTCATTTTGGTCTTCTAACATCTTCAAACGCTGGGCAACGGGATCGTTAAGATCAGGATTTTCCCCTGTCGAGGGATTGGTCCCTGGACTAGTGCCATTACCATGCGATGAACCATTGGTGTCCCCGTTGAACGGAATAAAATATGGCTGCGACCTATAGTGGAATTACTGCGATCCATTCTGAAACGATTGTGGTCCATGCTTAAATGGCTGCGATCTCTGCTGGAAAGATTGTGATCCTTGCTGGAAAGGTTGCGGACCACTTTGAAACGGATGTGAAAATGGCTGGGATTCATTCTGAAACGGCTGGGAGCCACCTTGCAATGGTTGGGATCCATTGTTCAAGGGTGGTGGTCGGATGTGCTGAGCGGGAATCTGCCCAGACTAGGGACTCGGAATGAACGGAACCGGCTGCTGATTCTGCATGAATGGCCCTGGATGCTGATTCTGCGCGGACGGGCCTGGTCCCGGACCTGGATTCTGGATTAATGGTTGTTAATGCCAAAAATCGCACCAAAGTACAACTTAAGGTCGATGTGGACTTAATCAACTAAAGAAAGAATCTTTTGACGAGACGTGCGACGAGGATAAAAATAAATGAGACAAGGGATTTGATGACGCAGGAAAAACCTCAAACGAGGAAAAAACCTGCGGACGACAAGGGATGTCGTCGCTGCACTATGGTCGCCAAACAGGGGCGATGTCCTTGGTACTGGCATCGGTCGTACGATGGTTACAATACATATGAAGAAAATGCTTCGAAATATAAAGTACAAGTGTTTGGAATGTAAAACAGGTGTTTGTCGTGTGTGAATACAAGTGTAAACAACTATTGGTCAGAAGCTATCGTCGTGCGTTGAGAACGTTAACTTGAGCCTTCCTTCGAGTGTTCTTGAGTTCGTTGTAGGATTCTGGCCTTTAATACTTGATTTCCAGAGTTTGAATGCTCTTCGCTATGAGTTTAGATGTTGTTCACTGATGATTGCTGATGTGTATCGGATGTTAGCTCGTGGTCCTTGATGTGAAGACTTAGCCTAGTATTTATAGTCTTCACGTCATTAATTAGCTCCATTAATGCTTTGATCAACGGCTACAACGGCTGGAAACGGTCGCCGGAGTGATTATCCATAAATGTTCTTCGTCCGTTACGGCTACTCACTGTTAATGGCTTTGACTCCTGTATTAAATACTTAACAACATGTAACAGTCAAGGTTAACGTTAGCTTTGGTCGAAAGTATAATGATCTTACGTGATGGTCGTGTGGGACGGGCGACGCTATGGTCGAGCGTCATGAGGGACGTACGACTTACCTTTTATGGGAGACGGCGGATGTCCTCTGGGTTCTTGTCGAGACCTTATCTTAATACAAGATATAGTCCTTAATCGTACGTCGTTCCTGTTCTTGTCGTGGTCGTACGACTTGAGTTTTTTGCCCAAACAGTTTTCCCCTAAAATTTGAAAATTGAATGTCAAATTTAAGTTTTAAATTTTGCTTGTCGAACGCTTAGACTTGTGACTTGGGTTGAGGGACTTACCTGGTCGTCATGAAACTGAACTGGTCCGCCTCTAACAGAACGAGAAGTTGAAAAGGCAACTAGGGTCGTGACGTCATGATGACGTACGATTGCGTTTACCAGCTGTTGTTACCAGGTGTCGACGATCCGGGTGGATATACGAAAGGACGAGAGTACGCGGTGATCATCAAAGGGCTCGACCTGACATGATCGAATGCATAAATAAAGATTGCGATGGATCTTTTCTTGTCCACGTTTCTAGAGAGTTGTGAGCGAAGATTTCTTTAGGGGTTTTCTTGTTGATTTTCGTTCGAAAAACTTGCAAGAATATTTGACCTAATTTAAGTTTTTCTGAGATAAGATACGACCCTTCAGTTTGCGTATGCGTCGTAAGTCTATCACTAGAAATCCTAGAAGAAACTGGGATATCTGGGGCCTTTCAGAAGTGCAAATCAACTTACCGGGGCTGGAAATGTCGACAGAGCCTAGAAGCACTATTACAACCGAGGAAGATCTCGACTATTTTAGAAGTCTGGCGAGGATTCCCATGGGGATCACCGTAAGCAGACCTGGCAAGGTTCGACCGGAAATGTGCCCCGAAGGGTACGTCGTTATATACGAATACCCGTTCAAAAAAGGTTTTCATTGGCCATATTCGCCTTTAATCAAAGAGTTCATGTGTGAATTTGATCTTTCGTCGGGGCAACTGATGCCCCAGTTCTGGCGAGTTGTCTTGATCATCGAACGTCTCACCTCCAACTGGAATCCGCCGATGAATGTGAGGGACCTTCTGACGGCGTATAAGGTCAAGAGTGACCAGTACCGTCGCTATTGTTTGTTTTCAAGGTTCAAGGGGGATCGTACCCTGGTTTTAAATACCGCAGTCAACGACCGTGGATGGAAGAAGAGGTACGTATTCGTTCGGTTAACGACGCTCGACTCTGATAGTGACTAGATCAGAGAGGGTTGGAATATCACGGGTGAGCTTTTGATTGTACGTTTTCATGTTATTCTGTGGCTTGATTGTTTTTTTTGACTGATCTTCTTTTTTATGCGTAGATATTGACTTTGATAAGGTAGAGTCGGACGATGCTTCTCGGGCTAAGGTCGAAAAGTTCCTAGAGTTTAGTACTGAAGATCGGCCGTACGTCACGCGTCGTTTGATAGACGAGGATGATGACACCGTTTTCTTGAGCGACAGAGTGAGGATGGGTCGAGAGGAGAAAGAAGAAGAGGAGGACTCTGATAAGACTGAGGAGGAAGAGGAGAGTGAAGAGCCAGAGGTAGAGATAACTGGTATGTATCCTTTTGTCTTCTTTCCGCTTGACCTTATCTTCTTCTGTTCTAAATCGTTTAATTTCTTTCTCTTTCTATATAGGTGAATTTCGAGCGCAGGCGACATCTTCTGTTGCCAAGAAGATGGCCCAAGTCGAAGTAGCTCGCAAGGCGAGGGAGAAGGATGTTCCGACAACTGGGTCAGGGGTCCCGAAGAGGAAACAGGTCCCGATAGTTGGGTCAGGCCTCTTAAAGAGGACAAAGGTGTCCGTTCTGAGGGAACCGTCTTTAAAGACGGGTAACCCATCGAGGGTTGCCTTGTCCAGGAAGGCGAAGGCGCCAGTCACGTTCGACACGACCGGCGCAAAATCTGTGGATACTGCGCAACTGGCGACGATGTCTCCCGTCGTCCTATCCGGCCCTTCATCCGCCGACAGGGGAAAAGGCGCGCAGAAGGGATCTATGGGGGAAACGACGGTCAATTTTACGTTGTCGTCAGATTTTCTGGACGATGATGTCTTGGGCGAGACGAAGTTGTTTCCCCATTTGGCCAAATATTTGCTTCCGTCTTTCAGGGAGCGTTTTGACGGGTTTTCTTTCGAGAAGAAAGAGTTCCATGCAGCTGGACTTTTATTCTTGGTAAGTATTTCTTTCAAGACTTGTCGTTTGCCATTGTCGTTGTTTACTAATGTCATTCATGTCATGATTCTTCAGGCGTTTCAAGCTTCCCTGGCATTGTAAGCGTTCGACGAATATAGAGGCTTCAACGGCTTCTGTTACCAAAGATGAAGATGCAGCGTTAGCTAAAGAGAAGGCTGCTTTGGAGCATGAAGAAGTGATGTCAGTACGCCTCGATCATGCTTTGGATGAATTGGATGCCCTTAGTCATCCAAGAGATGAAATAAACTCGCGTTTGAAAGAGTCACTGATTTTGATGCGCGACCAAAGAGAGGAGCTGGAAGGGATGAAGGAATCCGTAACCGCGAAGAGGAAGGAAGTCGAGGGAATCAAGGCTAAGGTGATGAGTTTGAAGAAGAAGTCTGATGAGTTGAAGGACGAAAATAAGTCTTTCTTTTCTTACGCTCGACTTACTGCGCGTGCGGCAGTTATGCGATGTCACCTGCAGGGCAAGGATCCTTTGGCTTCAGCGTCAGACGAGTTGCGTCTCTTTTATGAGAGAGTCGGGACCGAGAGAGATCTCGACTTGGATGATAAGAAAGACGTCGAGGAAGAGATGGTAGTCGAAGGTCTTCAAGATGAGACTTCAGGCAAGGATGCAGTGGGTGCTCCTTCTTTAGTTTAAGGATTTTTTCTCTTTTTCTCTTTTGTCTTACTGCTCGGCTGTTTGGGGATTGAATATGCATGTAATGGTTTACTTAATGAATATATCTTTTGCTTATGCTTTGCTCGAATCACATTTGATTATGAAGTCGAACATAAGATACATATGAAATCATGCGACTAAGGCACTCATTGTAATACAATAATAAGAACGTAAAACAAAAAAAGATACGCGATTAACGCATCCATTCAAGGTATGAAAGCTAAGAAACTTGAAGATAAGTTGTTTTAGGCTTCGCGATTGTACGACGAGATCGTACGACGAATTTGTATCGTATGCCCCTTGTAAGGGATGATCTAGGAGAAAAAGACCTGATCATTTATGTCGTGCGATTTTGCGATAAAACGATGTCGAGGGTTGGTCGTTGGCTAACCAACGACCCTCCGATGCTTAAGTCAGTAGTTGTTTTGTGAGAAAAAATTGTATGGAAAAAAGTTAGAGAACGTACCATTTCAGACCCTCTCTATTTGCCCCCTGTCGTTTGTTACCTTATTCTTTTTGGCAGGAAAAGATAGGTTTTAAACGACAGATTGACACGGCGATCCTGTGAAATACTGTCTGTGATTGGTCATATCGTCGTACGACAGGGCACCATAGCGACGTTTCGACTCATTCTCGATCTTCAGGGTTCCCAATGGCGCAGGGGATTTTAGTTGATAACCTTTGCATGCTCGGGAGTCGACGGTCGACGGTTGTTAATAGCGACATTATCAATAATATCTTTGAGAAAGCCTTGTGGAACATGATATGCCAATTCCTTCTTGAGTGCGATACAATCGTCTGTCGCATGACCATGGTCGACGTGGAAGTTGAACCACTTTGATTTATCCTTCTTAGCATCATCCACGTTATACTTCTTCGGCCACCGGATGGTTGCTTGGGTGGTCTTCAGAGCTTCAACTAAGTCTTTAGCTGACCCTTTGAACCCATAAGAAGAGATCTTGGGTTATATGGGGAATTTAGTCGCGGTCCTAGCCTCTGCCTTCGTCTTGAAACGAACGTTTGAAATCTGTCGCGTTGGCTCTATTCTGGATATGGCTTTCGGCTTGAATTCTGGGTTCTTGACAGCAAGCGACTTCTTGTTGTCGGTGTGCTTGCGACGAAAGCTTGTGTCGTCCTCGACCCTCATATATGCTAAGGTTCGAGCTCGGACGTCTTCGAAAGTCTCTGGGGGATACTTAGTCAGATCGATGTATAAACCTGAGCTATCGTCCAGACCACGCTTGTAAGCTTTGATCGCGGTCTTGATGTCGCAATTACGGATACTGATCATTTCGGCATTGAATCTATTGAAATAACTTCGAATAGACTCGTTGGTTTTCTGTACGACGTAATATAGGTCGCTAGTCTGCTTTTCCATCTTACGACTGCTGGTGAATTGCCGGGAGAATTGGTTGACCAATTCGGCGAACGACCCGATAGATTTAGGTTTGAGGTTGATCAACCACTGGAGAGCTGGACCAGTGAGGGTCGCCCCGAAACTTTTGCACATGCATACTTCCTGGTACATGTGTGGAATCGAGATCGTCCACATGAGCTGCTTATACTGCGCGACGTGCTCGGTTGGATCGGTCACACCCGAATACTTGGGAGTGAAGGCAGGAATGTTGTACTTCTTTGGGACCTCGATGGTGGCGATCTCGTCGATGAAGGGCGACGCCTGATACCCCGAGCGAGGCTCGACGTCGACAGGCACGGCTGCCCCAGGCAACTTGGCGAGCAAGGACAGGACGCGCTCATTTTGATCTTCTAACATCTTCAAACGCTGGGCGATAGGATCGTTAAGATCAGGATTTGCCCCTGTCGAGGGATTGGTCCCTGGACTTGTGCCATTACCATGCGACGAACCATTGGTGTCCCCGTTGAATGGAATAAAATATGGCTGCGACCCATAGTGGAATTGCTGCGATCTCTGCTGGAAAGGTTGCGATCCTTGCTGGAAAGGTTGCGGACCACTCTGGAATGGTTGGCAAAACGGCTGGGATCCATTCTGAAACGGCTGGGCACCACCTTGCAATGGTTGTGATCCATTGTTCAAGGGTGGTGGTCGAATGTGCTGAGGAGTAATCTGCCCAGACTGCGGATTCGGAATGAATGGACCCGGCTGCTGATTCTGCATGAATGGACCTGGATGCTGATTCTGCGCTGACGGGCCTGGTCCCGGACCTGGATTCTGGGCGAATGGCCTAGGACCATTCTGGGGTCCAAAAGGATTCCTTAGCCGCGCGATCTCTTCAGCTGCTCTGCGATTCTGCTCTGCCATTGCATTGAATTGATTCCTGGCAACCTCGAGCTCCTGATACATCTGAGCAACAGCTTGCTGTGGATTTCCAGGGGCTGCCATTTTCCTGCAACAGAAAATAGGAAAACTCCAAGAAACTATTAGTAGAATGCACGTTAGTCGAGGATTTTCTCTAGATGTAGTCCCACGGATGGCGCCAAACTGTTAATGCCAAAAATCGCACCAAAGTACAACTTAAGGTCGATGTGGACTTAATCAACTAAAGAAATAATCTTTTGACAAGACGTGCGATGAGGATAAAAATAAATGAGACAAGGGATTTGATGACGCAGGAAAAACCTCAAACGAGGAAAAAACCTGCGGACGACAAGGGATGTCGTCGCTGCACTATGGTCACGAAACAGGGGCGATGTCCTTGGTATTGGCGTCGGTCGTACGATGGTTACAATACAGATGAAGAAAATGCTTCAAAATATAAAGTACAAGTGTTTGGAATGTAAAACAGGTGTTTGTCGTGTGTGAATACAAGTGTAAACAACTATTGGTCGGAAGCTGTCGTCGTGCGTTGAGAACGTTAACTTGAGCCTTCCTTGGAGTGTTCTTGAGTTCGTTGTAGGATTCTGGCCTTTAATAATTGATTTCCATAGTTTGAATGCTCTTCGCTATGAGTTTAGATGTTGTTCGCTGATGATTGCTGATGTGTATCGGATGTTAGCTCGTGGTCCTTGATGTGAAGACTTAGCCTGGTATTTATAGTCTTCGCGTCATTAATTAGCTCCATTAATGCTTTGATCAACGGCTACAACGGATGGAAACGGTCGCCGGAATGATTATCCATAATGTTCTTCGTTCATTACGGCTGCTCACTGTTAATGGCTTTGACTCCTGCATTAAATACTTAACAACACGTAACAGTCAAGGTTAACGTTAGCTTTGGTCGAAAGTATAATGATCTTACGTGATGGTCGTGAGGGACGGGCGACGCTATGGTCGAGCGTCATGAGGGACGTACGACTTACCTTTTATGGGAGACGACGAATGTCCTCTGGGTTCTTGTCGAGACCTTATCTTAATACAAGATATAGTCCTTAATCGTACGTCGTGCTTGTTCTTGTCGTGGTCGTACGACGTGAGTTTTTTGCCCAAACAATGGTCTAGGACCATTCTGGTGTCCAAAAGGATTCCTTAGCCGTGCGATCTCTTCAGTTGCTCTGCAATTCTGCTCTGCCATTGCATTGAGTTGATTACTGGCAACCTCGAGCTCCTGATACATCTATGCGATGGCTTGTTGTGGATTTCCAGAGGCTGTCATTTTCCTGCAACAGAAAATAGAAGAAACTCCAAGAAACTATTAGTAGAATGCACGTTCGTCGAGGATTTTCTCTAGATATAGTTCCACGGATGGCGCCAAACTGTTAATGCCAAAAATCGCACCAAATGGACAACTTAAGGTCGATGTGGACTTAAACAACTAAAGAAAGGATCTTTCGACGAGACGTGCGATGAGGATAAAAATAAAGGAAACAAGGGATTTGATGACGCAGGAAAAGCCTCAAACGAGGAAAAAACCTGCGGACGACAGGGGGTGTCGTCGCTGCACTATGGTCGCCAATCAGGGGCGATGTCCTTCGGTACTGGTGTCGATCGTACAGAGATTACAATACAAATGAAGGAAATGCTTCGAAATGTAAAGTACAAGTGTTTGAAATGTAAAACAAGTGTTTGTCGTGTGTGAATACAAAGTGTGAACTGCTGGTCGAGAGCGGTTGTCGTTCGTCAAGAGCGATACTTCGAATAATGGTTCTTCACTTCAAGTGTTCTTGAATATTTCTTGGATTGTTAATCGTTGTATATCTGATGTTGTGTTTGATATTCGATGTTCCGTGTCCCCTGAAATGATGATTGAACTCGGTCTTTATAGTCTTCGGGAGCTTTAATTAGCTCATTGATTGCTTCATTAACAGCTATAATGGTCGCAACGGTCTGTAACGGCTGTCGGCGTGAACATTTATAATGGCCCTCGTCCGTTACGGCTATCCTCGGGTAACAGCTTGCGTCGGATAACGGCTTGCGTCGGATATAGCTGTTGCTTCTTTAATGGCTTTGACTCCTGCATTAAACACTTAACAAAACGTAACAGTCATGTATAACGTTAGTTTCGGTTGGGGTCTCATGGCTTTATGCGATGGTCGTGCGGGGATGGGCGACGTTGTGGTCGAGCGTCGTGAGGGACATACGACTTACCTTTTACGGGAGACGACGGATGTTTTTTGGGTCCTTGTCGAGACCTTATCTTAATACAAGATTTGGATTATAACGTGTGTCTTACCTGTTTTGGTCGTAGTCGTACGACGTGATTTTTTTCCCAAACAGGACCACATCTAGAGAAAATCCTCGACGAACGTGCATTCTACTAATAGTTTCTTGGAGTTTCTTCTATTTTCTGTTGCAGGAAAATGGCGGATAACGGGAATCCAGAACAAGCCGTTATACCAGTACACGCAAGCTTAGAAAATGCACAAAACTCCCCAGCAGCTGTCGATGAGTATCATTTGGAGGAAATCGTTCTAGATCAAAGCAAACCCGATCAAAAGATTCTTGTGGGTTCATCCCTTGATCCCCACATTAAAGAAAAACTCATATCCTTTTTGCAGGAACATGCTGATTGCTTCGCTTGGTCACATGAAGATATGGTCGGTATTGACCCCGATGTCATTGCTCATAAGCTTAACGTCGATCCATCGTTCAAACCTATCAAGCAAAAACGTCGCAAGTTCGCTCCTGAAAGAAATAAAGTAATAAATGATGAGGTCGACAACCTCCTCAAGACAGGAAAGATTCGGGAGGTAAAATATCCTGATTGGCTCGCTAACATCGTAGTCGTAGCCAAAAAGAATGGAAAATGGAGGGTCTGTATCGACTTCACCGACCTCAATAAATCCTTCCAAAGGATCCATTCCCGTTACCTCATATCGACGCCATGGTCGATGCAACCGCGGGGCATGAGTTATTAACGTTCATGGACGCCTATTCTGGATACAACCAAATTTTAATGCACGTTGACAACCAAGAGAAAACCGCTTTCATGACGGTTCGAGGTATTTATTGTTACAAAGTTATGCCTTTCGGACTAAAAAATGCAGGTTATACCTACCAACGGCTGGTAAACAAGATGTTCAAAGACCATCTTGGAGACACGATGGAGGTATATATCGACGACATGTTAGTGAAGTCGAAGCAAGCGATTGATCACATCGATCACCTCAGGCAATCGTTCGACATCCTCCGGAAATACAACATGAAGCTCAATCCGACAAAATGTTCCTTTGGCGTTAGTGCCGGGAAGTTCCTGGGTTATATGGTCACTCATCGAGGCATTAAGGCTAATCCCGACCAAATCAAGGCCATCATTGAGATCAAATCTCCTCGAAATTTCAAAGAAGTCCAGAAACTCACCGGTCGAGTAGCAGCTCTAAACAGGTTTATCTCCCGATCTTCAGATAAATGTCATCTATTTTATAATGTCCTCAGGAAAAATAGGGGCTTCGACTGGACCAATGATCATGAGCAAGCCTAGCAAAAACTCAAGGAATACATGGCGTCGCCTCCTCTGTTGTCAAAACCTCACGATCACGAGATCCTACAGTTGTATTTGGCTGTCAGCCCAAATGCAGTAAGTGTTGTTCTGACACGAGAAGATGAAAAACAGCAATTGCCGATCTATTATGTAAGTAAATCACTTTTAGACGCAGAAACCAGGTATTCCTCTATGGAAAAATTACTCTTATCACTAGTCACTGCTGCTAAAAAACTACGTCATTACTTTGAATCACATCCTATTACTGTCGTGACTAACTTCCCTCTCAAATCTGTCTTGAGAAAACCCGAGTTGACAGGTCGCTTAGCAAAATGGAGTATATATCTAAGCAGTTATGACATCGATTTTAAACCCAGGACCACAATCAAATCGCAAGCCTTGGCAGATTTTATTGCCGATTTCAGCCGTGAGTTAGAAAAAGAAGCAGAACTCGAAGTGTCCGTTGTGGCGACACGCGACGACGTACCTTGGATTCTACACGTCGATGGATCATCCAACATTAGAGGCTCTGGACTGGGCTTCGTCTTAAAGTCGCCACAGGGGGAGAAGATGGTATACTCGGTCCGATGCGACTTCAAAACCACCAATAACGAAGCTGAGTATGAAGCCCTGATCATGGGACTGAATATGGCCCACGACTCGGGGGCAACCGCACTGCATGTCAAGAGCGATTCCCTGCTGGTGATAAATCAGATCAATGGAGAATTCGCAGCCAAGGATTCAAAAATGACAGCATATCTAAGCGTGGCAAAAGAAATTTCCAAAAAATTTAACTCTTTTTCTATTGAACAGATTCCGCGAGACCAGAACACTCAGGCCGACGCATTGGCAAACCTTGGGTCCGCTTTAGTTGAACCAATATTTGATGTTATTCCTATGATTCACCCGGAAACGCCGTCCATTAGAAACGCAGAAGTCATCCAGATCGAAGACGAAGAAGATGATTGGTCACGCGACATTCGAAATTTCCTCGTGCACGACCAACTCCCCGAAGACAAAATGGAGGCTCGAAAAATCAGATTTAAAGCATCTAAGTACGTCATGATCGAAAATAAGCTTTATTGGCGATCATCGACGGGCTTAAATTTAAGGTGCGTCATCAGCAAAAATCAAGCCCATAAAATCCTCCAAGAGATGCACGACGGCGAATGCGGTAATCATTCAGGAGGTCGTAGTTTAGCTAATCGTATATCCCGACAAGGATATTTTTTGCCGACACTGCGACAAGACGCCATCAAGTACGTCCAGAGTTGCGACCCCTGTCAACGACACTCAGGTATGTCTCATAAACCCTTGGAACCTTTGCACTCGACGCTTATCCCATGGCCCTTCATGAGGTAGGGAATGGATATCGTCGGCAAGCTGGCACCTGCTCCAGGACAAAAGGTTTGGATTTCCGTCCGAGATTGTCTGCGACAATGGACCCCAATTCATAACTGACAGGACCTAGCAGTTCTGCGATGACAGGAATATCAAGCTAACAACCTCAACTCCCAGATATCCTCAAGCCAATGGACTTGCGGAATCGAGTAACAAAACTATTATAGCTTCGATCAAGAAGCGGTTGAAGGCTGCAAATGGAAGATGGATCGAAGAACTCCCTTCTATCATGTGGGCAAATCGCACGACGCCATACACGTCCACAGGACAAACCCCTTTCTCTCTCGTCTACGGCTGCGAAGCAGTCTTACCGGTCGAGGTCCAACTCCCAACCTCAAGGCACACTTCCATCGAACATAACTTGGTTTATTTAAGTTGCGACCTCGACACCCTCGAAGAACTTAGAGAATCAGCCTTAATCAGAATGGCGTCGAAGAAGCAAGCGGTCGAACGGTATTTCAACAAACATGTCAAGGTCAAAGTCTTTCAAGAAGGCGATTATGTTCTTCGCCGAGTGTTCCAAAACACTCAAGAAACCAACGCAGGTAAGCTTTCTACTAAGTGGGAAGGTCCTTACCGTATCTCCGAAGTCGTTGGTAAAGGATCCTATCGACTTCAGACCCTCGACAATCAAGAAATCCCGCGAAGTTGGAACGCGATGCATCTGAAAAAATATTTCTTTTAGAGTCGCCTTCCTCTCATACAAAGTTTTTTCAACACGATAGTAAACGTCGTAAGGTCGTTGGTGGTCCGACGACCGACCTCTAATGAACTTTATCGCATGTACGCACGACATGAGTACCCGAGTGTGTGACTTAATTGTTTTACCACAGGGGCATATATTCTAGAATTTCGTCATACGATACAGTTACATGTAAGGTCTGAACGATCCCTCGATCTAAGTTTTTGGAACTCAGAAAAACTTTGTATGTTCTAACACATCAATGATGTATATTTGTTCTTATTAATACAGTCCAAATATATGATTTATGTTTCAACCGTTACATTGCAATGAATGCCTAAGTCGCACGATCCTCCGTTTGTTTCATACTTAACGAATTTTATGATCGATATTACACTTATCCATGACATATGTAATTGAAAACACGAGTTCAGCAAAGGAAGGAACTTCATTGAACGATTACATATGAACGACCGATAGTCGGACGAGTAAAGACAAAGTCAAAAGTCGTTATATACCAACAACCCGACCACCAATGGTCGAGCATGAAAAGCCTAGTTCGCAAACCCAAAACTCTACCCTAGAACTAAAGAAGCACCTCGATCGCAAGCTCTGCCCAACAGTCTCGACCTTCGAAGCCCTGCCAATCCCGAAGAACTGATGCAAGGATCAAACGAGTATATTAGGAGTTGTCTTCCAACTCCTTTCGCCTTGATATTCTGAGAATGTGGCTCTTAAGATTAATGTTAAGTTTGGAGGAAGGAATATATTCCTCTCGACGATCGACCTCCACTCCAACATTTCCGCTGCCTTCACATATTTTATGAGAGGAAACCAAAACATTTGCAAATTACAAAAGAAACATATTAAATGCTCAGCGAAAGAACATCGATAACACAAGTTTTGAAGGAAAAACTTACAAGGAACACCAGTTCGGCTAAACACAGCTGTTAATGCCAAAAATTGCACCAAAGGGACAACTTAAGGTCGATGTGGACTTAACAACTAAAGAAAGGATCTTTCGACGAGACGTGCGACGAGGATAAAAATAAAGGAGACAAGGGATTTGATGACGCAGAAAAAACCTCAATCGAGGAAAAAACCTGCGGACGACAAGGGATATCGTCGCTGCACTATGGTCGCCAATCAGGGGCGATGTCCTTCGGTACTGGCGTTGGTCGTACGATGGTTACAATACAAATGAAGGAAATGCTTCGAAATGTAAAGTACAAGTGTTAGAAATGTAAAACAGGTGTTTGTCGTGTGTGAATACAAGTGTAAACAACTATTGGTCGGAAGCTGTTGTCGTGCGTCGAGAACGTTAACTTGAGCCTTCCTTCGATTGTTCTTGAGTTCGTTGTAGGATTTTGGCCTTCAATACTTGATTTCCAGAGTTTGAGTGCTCTTCGCTACGAGTTTGGATGTTGTTCATTGATGATTGCTGATGTGTATCGGATGTTGGCTCATGGTCCCTGATGTGAAGACTTAGCCTGGTATTTATAGTCTTCGCGTCATTAATTAGCTCCATTAATGCTTTGATCAACGGCTACAACGGCTGGAAACGGTCGTCGGAGTGATTATCCATAATTTTCTTCGTCCGTTACGACTGCTCATGGTTAATGGCTTTGACTCCTGCATTAAATACTTAACACATGTAACAGTCAAGGTTAACGTTAGCTTTGGTCGAAGGTATAATGATCTTACGCGATGGTTGTGCGGGACGGGCGATGCTATGGTCGAGCGTCATGAGGGACGTACGTCTTACCTTTTACGGGAGACGACGGATGTTTTCTGGGTCTTTGTCGAGATCTTATCTTAATACAAGATATAGTCCTTAATCGTACGTCATGCATGTTCTTGTCGTGGTCGTACGACGTGAGTTTTTTGCCCAAACAGTTTGCCCCCAAAATTTGAAAATTGAATGTCAAATTTAAGTTTTAAATTTTGCTTGTCGAACACTTAGACTTGTGACCTGGGTTGAGGAACTTACCTGGTTGTCGTGGAACTAGACCGGTTCACCTTTAACTGAACGAGAAGTTGAAAAGTTACGACGTCATACTGACGTATGATGATGCTTACCAGCTGTCGAAGACAAGTGTCGAAAATTCGGATAGGTATGGACGCGTGTTGATCATCAGCAGACTCGATTTGTTGCGATTTCCTGCATAAATAGAGATCACAATGGGTTGTTTTCTTTAGAGAAAAAGTTTTATGTTTCTGATGAGGCCCTTCTCTAGAATCTCGACTTTGTTCAAATCTCAGGTGGTCAGAGATCTATCAAGGGTTGCGATACCCGAATCGTTGACGATGTTGGTTACGATGAACACGATGTCTGTGTATTCTGCGCATCTGGTGACGATGTCTTCTGCCACGTCAACCCTTTCATCAGCCGACAGGGGCGAGGGTGTAAAGACAGGAGAGAACGAGGAGGATTTTTCGGTGCTCAGCTTTGCGTTGTCGCCATCCCTCTCGTTTGACTACGTCCTCGTCAGGATGAAGTCATTTCCGTATCTGGGGAAACATCAGCCCTTAGTTTCCGAGGAGTGTTTTCAAAGGATCTCTGTTGAAGATATAGGGATGTGTTTAGCCGAACTGGCGTTCCTTGTAAGTTTTTCTTTCAAAACTTGTGTTATCGATGTTCTTTCGTCGAGCATGTAATAGTTTCTTTTGTATTTTGCAGATGTTTTGGTTTCCTCTCATAAATTATGTGAAGGCAGAGGAAATGTTAGAGTGGAGGTCGATCGTCGAGAGGAGCATATTCCTTCCTCCAACCTTAACATTAATCTTAAGAGCCACATTCTCAGAATGTCAAGGTGTAAGGAGTTGGAAGACAACTCCTAATATACTCGTTTGATCCTTGCATCAGTTCTTCGGGATTGGCAGGGCTTCGAAGGTCGAGACTTTTGGACAGAGCTTGCGATCGATGTGCTTCTTTAGTTCTAGGGTAGATTTTTGGGTTTGCGAACTAGACTTTTCATGCTCGACCATTGGTGGTCGGGTTGTTGGTATGTAACGACTTTTGACTTTGTCTTTACTCGTCCGACTATCGGTCATTCATATGTAATCGTTCAATGAAGTTCCTTCCTTTGCTGAATTCATGTTTTCACTTACATATGTCATGGATAAATGTAATATCGATCATAAAATTCGTTAAGTATGAAACAAACGGAGGATCGTGCGACTCAGGCATTCATGGCAATGTAACGGTTGAAACATAAATCATATACTTGGACTGTATTAGTAAGCACAAATATACATCGTTGATGTGTTAGAACATACGAAGTTTTTCTGAGTTCCAGAAACTTAGATCGAGGGATCGTCCAGACCTTACATGTAACTGTATCGTATGACGAAGTTCTAGAACATATGCCCCTGTGGTAAAATAATTAAGTCACACACCCGGGTATTCATGTCGTGCGTACCTGCGATAAAGCTCGTTAGAGGTCGGTCGTCGGACCACCAACGACCTTACGACGTTTACCGTCGTGCTGAAAAAACTTCGTATTTGAGGAAGACGACTCTAAAAGAAATATTTTTTTAGATGCGTCGCGTTCCAACTTCGCTCCTTTACCAACGACTTCGGAGATGCGGTAAGGACCTTCCCACTTAGTGGAAAGCTTACCTGCGTTGAGCTCCTGGGTATTTGGGAATACTCGACGGAGGACGGAATCGCCTTCTTGAAAGACTTTGACTTTGATGTGCTTATTGAAATGTCGTTCGACCGCCTGCTTCTGCGACGCCATCCTGATCAAGGCGGATTCTCTGAGTTCTTCTAGGGCGTCGAGGTTATAACTTAAATCTACCGAGTTATGGTCGACGGAAGTATGCCTCGAGGTCGGGAGATGAATTTCGATTGGTAGGACGCCTTCACAACCGTAGACGAGAGAGAAAAGGGTTTGTCCTGTGGACGTGCGGGGCGTCGTGCAATTTGCCCATAGGACTGAAGGGAGTTCTTCAACCCATCTTCCCTTTGCAGCCTTTAATCATTTCTTGATCGAAGCTACAATAGTCTTATTACTCGACTCACCAAGTCCATTGGCTTGGGGATATCTGGGGGTCGAGGTTGTCAGTTTGATGCTTCTGTCTTCACAGAACTGTTGGGTCCTGTCACTTATGAATTGGGATCCATTATCGCAGACAATTTCGAACGGAATCCCAAACCTGCATATGATGTTATCCTGAATAAAAGAGATAACTTCTTTATCCCTAATTTGGGATAAGGCAGCTGTTAATGCCCAAAATCGCACCAAAGGGACAACTTAAGGTCGATGTGGACTTAAACAACTAAAGAAAGGATCTTTCGACGAAACGTGCGACGAAGGTAAAAATAAGAGAGACAAGGGATTTGATGACGCAGAAAAAGCCTCAATCGAGGAAAAAACCTGCGGACGACAAGGGATGTCGTCGCTGCACTATGGTCGCCAATCAGGGGCGATGTCCTTTGGTACTAGTGTCGGTTGTACGATGATTACAATACAGATGAAGGAAATGCTTCGAAATGTAAAGTACAAGTGTTTGGAATGTAAAACAAGTGTTTGTCGTGTGCGAATACAATTGTAAACAACTATTAGTTGGAAGCTGTTGTCGTGAGTCGAGAACGTTAACTTGAGCCTTCTTTCGAATGTTCTTGAGTTCGTTGTAGGATTCTGGCCTTCAATACTTGATTTCCAGAGTTTGAATTCTCTTTGCTATGAGTTTGGATGTTGTTCGCTGATGATTGCTAATGTGTATCGGATGCTGGCTTGTGTTTTTGATGTGAAGACTTAGCCTGGTATTTATAGTCTTTGCGTCATTAATTAGCTTCATTAATGCTTTGATCAACGGCTACAACGGCTGGAAACGGTCGCCGGAGTGATTATCCATAATGTTCTTCGTCCGTTATGGCTGCTCACTGTTAATGGCTTTGACTCCTGCATTAAATACTTAACAACATGTAACGGTTAACGTTAGTATAGGTCGAGGTTATAATGATCTTATGCGGTGGTCGTGCGGGATGGGAGACGCTATGGTCGAGCGTCATGAGGGACGTACGACTTACCTTTTACGGGAGGCGACGGATGTCTTCTGGGTTCTCGTCGAGACCTTACCTTAATACAAGATATAGTCCTTAATCGTACGTCGTGCCTGTTCTTGTCGTGGTCGTACGACGTGAGTTTTTTGCCCAAACAGTTTGCCCCCAAAATTTGAAAATTGAATGTCAAATTTAAGTTTTAAATTTTGCTTTGTAACCTGGGTTGAGGGACTTACCTAGTTGTCGTGGAACTGGACCGGTTCGCTTTTAACTGGATGAGAAGTTGAAAAGGCAACTAGGGTCGTGACGTCATGATGACGTACGATTGCGTTTACCAACTGTCGAAGACAGGTGTCGAAAATTCGGATAGGTATGTACGCGTGTTGATCATCAACAGACTCGATTTGTTGCGATTTCCTGCATAAATAGAGATCACGATGGGTTGTTTTAGAGAAAAGGTTTTCTTGTTTCTGATGAGGTCCTTCTCTAGAATCTTGACTTTGTTCAAATCTCGGGTGTTCAGAGATCTGTCAAGGGTTGTGATACCCAAATCGTTGACGATGTTGGTTACGATGAACACGATGTCTGTGTATTCTGTGCATCTGGCGACGATGTCTTCTTCCACGTCAACCCTTTCATCAGCCGACAGGGGCGAGGGTGTAAAGACGGGAGAGAACGAGGAGGAATTTTTGGTGATCAGCTTTGCGCTGTCGCCATCTCTCTCGTTTGACTACATCCTCGTCAGGATGAAGTAATTTCCGCATCTGGGGAAACATCAGCCCTTAGTTTCTGAGGAGTGTTTCCCAAGGATCTCTGTTGAAGAGATAGGGCTGTGTTTAGCCGAACTGGCGTTCCTTGTAAGTTTTTCTTTCAAAACTTGTGTTATCGATGTTCTTTTATCGAGCATGTAATAGTTTCTTTTGTATTTTGCAGATGTTTTGGTTTCCTCTCATAAAGTATGTGAAGGCAGAGGAAACGTTAGAGTGGAGGTCGATCGTCGAGAGGAACATATTCCTTCCTCCAACCTTAGCATTAATCTTAAGAGCCACATTCTAAAAATGTCGAAGCGTAAGGAGTTGGAAGATTACTCCTAATATACTCGTTTGATCCTTGCATCAGTTCTTTGGGATTGGCAGGGCTTCGAAGGTCGAGACTTTTGGACAGAGCTTGCGATCGATGTGCTTCTTTAGTTCTATGGTAGATTTTTGAGTTTACGAACTAGGCTTTTCATGCTTGATCACCGGTGGTCGGGTTGTTTGGTATGTAATGACTTTTGACTTTGTCTTTACTCGTCCGACTATCGGTTGTTCATATGTAATCGTTCAATGAAGTCCCTTCCTTTGCTAAATTCATGTTTTCACTTACACATGTCGTGGATAAATGTAATAAAATTCGTTAAGTATGAAACAAAAGGAGGATCGTGCGACTCAGGCATTCATGACAATGTAACGGTTGAAACATAAATCATATACTTGGACTGTATTAGTAAGCACAAATATACATCGTTGATGTGTTAGAACATACGAAGTTTTTCTAAGTTCCAGAAACTTAGATCGAGGAATCGTCCAAACTTTACATGTAACTGTATCGTATGACGAAATTCTAAAACGTATGCCCCTATGGTAAAATAATTAAGTCACACATACGGGTATTCATATCGTGCGTACCTGCGATAAAGCTCGTTAGAGGTCGGTCGTCGGTCCACCAACGACCTTACAACGTTTACCATCGTGATAAAAAAAAACTTCGTATGAGAGGAAGGCGACTCTAAAAGAAATATTTTTTTAGATGCGTCGCGTTCCAACTTCATGGGATTTCTTGATTGTCGAGGGTCTGAAGTGGATATACTCCTTTACTAACGACTTCGGAGATGCGGTAAGGACCTTCCCATTTAGTGGAAAGCTTACCTGCGTTGAGCTCCTGGGTATTTGGAAATACTCGACGGATGACGTAATCGCCTTCTTGAAAGATTTTGACTTTGACGTGCTTATTGAAATGTCGTTCGACCGCCTGCTTCTGCGACGCCATCCTGATCAAGGTGGATTCTCTGAGCTCTTCGAGGGCGTCGAGGTCATAACTTAAATCAACCGAGTTATGGTCGACGGAAGTATGCCTCGAGGTCGGGAGATGAACTTCGATTGGTAGGACGGCTTCACAACCATAGATGAGAGAGAAGGGGGTTTGTCTTGTGGACGTGCGGGGCGTCGTGCGATACGCCCATAGGACTGAAGGGAGTTCTTCAACCCATCTTCCCTTTGCAGCCTTTAATCGTTTCTTGATCGAAGCTACAATAGTCTTATTACTCGACTCAGCAAGTCCATTGGCTTGGGGATACCTGGGGGTCGAGGTTGTCAGTTTGATGCTTTTGTCTTCACAGAACTATTGGGTCCTGTCACTTATGAATTGGGATCCATTGTCGCAGACAATTTCGGATGGAATCCCAAATCTGCATATGATGTTAGTCTGAATAAAAGAGATAACTTCTTTATCCCTAATTTGGGAGAAGGCAGCCGCTTCGACCCATTTAGAAAAGTAGTCCGTTAGTATGAGGAGAAATACCTTTTGCCCCGGAGCAGGCGGCAGCTTGCTGACGATATCCATTCCCCACCTCATGAAGGGCCAATGGATAAGCGTCGAGTGCAAAGGTTCTGAGGGTTTATGAGACATACCTGAGTGTCGTTGACAAGGGTCGCAACTTTTGACGTACTTGGTGGCGTCCTGTCGCAGTGTTGGCCAAAAATATACTTGTCGGGATATACGATTAGCTAAACCGCGACCTCCTGAATGATTACCGCATTCACCATCGTGCATCTCTTGGAGAATATTCTGGGCTTGATTTTTGTTGATGATGCACCTTAAATTTAAGCCCGTTGATGATCGCCGATAAAGCTTATTTTCGATCATGACGTACTTAGACGCTTTAAATCTGATTTTTCGAGCCTCCATTTTGTCTTCGGGGAGTTGGTTGTACACGAGGAAATTTCGAATGTCGTGCGACCAATCATTTTCTTCATCTTCGATCTAGACGACGTATGTGCTTCCAATGGACGGTGTTGCCAGGTGAATCATGGGAATAACATCAAATATTGGTTCAACTAAAGCGGACCCAAGGTTTGCCAATGCGTCGGCCTGAGTGTTCTGGTCTCGCGGGATTTGTTCAATAGAAAAAGATCTAAATTTTTTAGAAATTTCTTTTGCTACGCTTAGGTATGCTGTCATTTTTGAGTCATTGGCTGCGAATTCTCCATTGATCTGATTTACTACCAGCAGTGAGTCGCTTTTGACATGTAGCGCGGCTGCCCCCGAGTCATGGGCCATGTTCATTCCTACGATCAGGGCTTCATATTCAGCTTCGTTGTTGGTGGTCTTGAAGTTGCATCGAACCGAGTATACCATCTTGCCCCCCTGTGGTGACTTTAAGACGATGCCTAACCCCGAGCCTCTGGTGTTGGATGACCCATCGACGTGTAAGATCCAAGGTACGTCGTCGTGAGTCGCTACAACTGATATTTCAGACTCTGCTTCTTTCTCTAGCTCTGGACTGAAGTCAGCGATAAAGTCTGCTAACGCTTGTGATTTGATTGCGGTTCTAGGTTTGAAGTCGATGTCGTAGCTACTGAGATATATGCTCTACTTTTCTAATCGACCTGTCAACTCAGGTTTTCTTAAGACAAACTTAAGAGGGAAATTAGTCACGACAGTAATAGGATGCGATTAAAAGTAGTGACGTAATTTTTTAGCAGCAGTGACTAGCGATAAAAGCAATTTTTCCATAGAGGAATACCTGGTTTCCGCGTCTAAGAGGGATTTACTTACGTAATAAATCGGCAATTGCTGTTTTTCATCTTCGCGTGTCAGAATGGCACTTACTGCATTTGGACTAATAGCCAAATACAGGTGTAGGGCCTCATGATCATATGGTTTTGACAATAAAGGAGGTGATGTCATGTACTTTTTCAGATTTTGCAACGCTCGCTCATGATCTTCGGTCCAGTCGAAACCTCTGTTTTTCCTGAGAACGTTATAAAATAAGTGACATTTGTCGGAGGATCGAGAGATGAACCTGTTTAGAGCCGCTACTCGACCGGTGAGTTTCTGGACTTCTTTGAAATTTCGAGGAGATTTGATCTCAGTAATGGCCTTTATTTGGTCGGGATTAGCCTCAATGCCTCGACGAGTAACCATATAACCCAGGAACTTCTCGGCACTAACGCCAAAGGAACACTTCGTCGGATTAAGCTTCATGTTATATTTCCGGAGGATGTCGAACGATTGCCTGAGGTGATCGATATGGTCGATCGCTTTCTTTGACTTTACCAACTTGTCGTCGATATATACCTCCATTGTGTCGCCAAGATGATCTTTACACATTTTGTTTACCAGTCGCTGATAGGTAGACCCTGCATTTTTTAATCCAAAAGGCATAACTTTGTAACAATAAATACCTCGATCTATCATGAAAGAAGTTTTCTCTTGGTCCTTGGCGTGCATTAGGATTTGGTTATACCCAGAATAAGCGTCCATGAATGTTAATAATTCGTGTCCCGCGGTTGCGTCGACCATGGCATCAATATGAGGTAGTGGAAATGGATCCTTTGGGCAGGCTTTATTAAGATCCGTGAAGTCGATGCAGACTCTCCATTTTCCATTCTTCTTAGCTACTACCACGACGTTAGCGAGCCAATCGGGATATTTTACTTCCCGAATCTTTCCTGTCTTGAGGAGATTGTCGACTTCGTCGTTGATTACCTTATTTCTCTCTGGAGCGAACTTGCGGCGCTTTTGTTTTACGGGTTTGAATGACGGGTCGACATTAAGTTTATGGGAAATGACGCCGGGATCAATGTCGGCCATATCTTCATGCGACCAGGCGAAGCAATCGGCATACTCCTGTAAAAAATATATGAGTTTTCCTTTAATGATGGGATCAAGGGATGAACCCACGAGGATTTTTTGATCGGGCTTGCTTTGATCTAGAACGGCTTCCACCAGATGATACTCATCGACTGTTGTTGGAGGTTCTTGCGCGTTTTCTAGACCCACCACTTGTTCCATGCTCTCCCTATCTGCCATTTTCCTGTAATCAAAAACAAAGGAACTCCAAGGGATCGTTAGTAAAGTGCACGTTCGTCGAGGATTTTCTCTAGATGAAGTCCCACGGATGGCGCCAAACTGTTAATGCCAAAAATCGCACCAAAGGGACAACTTAAGGTCGATGTGGACTTAAACAACTAAATAAAGGATCTTTCGACGAAACGTGCGACGAAGGTAAAAATAAGAGAGACAAGGGATTTGATGACGCAGGAAAAGCCTCAAACGAGGAAAAAACCAGCCGACGACAAGGGATGTCGTCGTTGCACTATGGTCGCCAATCAGGGGCGATGTCCTTCGGTACTGGTGTCGGTCGTACGATGATTACAATACAGATGAAGGAAATGCTTCGAAATGTAAAGTACAAGTGTTTGGAATGTAAAATAAGTGTTTGTCGTGTGCGAATACCAGTGTAAACAACTATTAGTTGGAAGTTGTTGTCGTGCGTCGAGAACGTTAACTTGAGCCTTCTTTCGAATGTTCTTGAGTTCGTTGTAGGATTCTGGCCTTCAATACTTGATTTCCAGAGTTTGAATGCTCTTTGCTATGAGTTTGGATGTTGTTCGCTGATGATTGCTAATGTGTATCGGATGCTGGCTTGTATTTTTGATGTGAAGACTTAGCCTGGTATTTATAGTCTTTGCGTCATTAATTAGCTTCATTAATGCTTTGATCAACGGCTACAACGGCTGGAAACGGTCGCCGGAGTGATTATCCATAATGCTCTTCGTCCGTTATGGCTGCTCACTGTTAATGGCTTTGACTCCTGCATTAAATACTTAACAACACGTAACGGTTAACGTTAGTATAGGTCGAGGTTATAATGATCTTACGCGGTGGTCATGCAGGATGGGCGACGCTATGGTCGAGCGTCATGAGGGACGTACGACTTACCTTTTACGGGAGGCGACGGATGTCTTCTGGGTTCTCGTCGAGACTTACCTTAATACAAGATATAGTCATTAATCGTACGTCGTGCCTGTTCTTGTCGTGGTCGTACGACGTGAGTTTTTTGTCCAAACAGCAGCCGCTTCGACCCATTTAGAAAAGTAGTCCGTTAGTATGAGGAGAAATACCTTTTGCCCCGGAGCAGGCGGCAGCTTGCCGACGATATCCATTCCCCACCTCATGAAGGGCCAAGGGATAAGCGTCGAGTGAAAAGGTTCCGAGGGTTTATGAGACATACCAGAGTGTCGTTGATAGGGGTCGCAACTCTTGACGTACTTGATGGCGTCTTGTCGCAGTGTTGGCCAAAAATATCCTTGTCAGGATATACGATTAGCTAAACTACGACCTCCTGAATGATTACCGCATTCGCCGTCGTGCATCTCTTGGAGGATTTTCCGGGTTTGATTTTTGCTGATGATGCACCTTAAATTTAAGCCCGTCGATGATCGCCGATAAAGCTTATTTTCTATCATGACGTACTTAGACGCTTTGAACCTGATTTTTCGAGCCTCCATTTTGTCTTCGGGGAGTTGGTTGTGCACGAGGAAATTTCGAATGTCGCACGACCAATCATTTTATTCGTCTTCGAT
This sequence comes from Saussurea involucrata, assembly GCA_033807775.1. Lineage (NCBI taxonomy): Eukaryota > Viridiplantae > Streptophyta > Magnoliopsida > Asterales > Asteraceae > Saussurea > Saussurea involucrata. Next base: position 6,453,373 of record CM066324.1, on the reverse strand, counting down.
CTGGATGACGTCTGTGCTTCCAATGAACGGCGTTGCCAGGTGAATCATAGGAATAACATCAAATATTGGTTCAACTAAAGCGGACCCAAGGTTTGCCAATGCGTCGGCCTGAGTGTTCTGGTCTCGCGGAATTTGTTCAATAGAAAAAGATCTAAATTTTTCAGAAATTTCTTTTGCCACGCTTAGATATGCTGTCATTTTTGAATCCTTGGATGCGAATTCTCCATTGATCTGATTTACTACCAGCATAGAGTCGCTCTTGACATGCAGCGCGGCTGCCCCCGAGTCGTGGGCCATAACCATTCCTACGATCAGGGCTTCATATTCAGCTTCGTTGTTGGTGGTCTTGAAGTCGCATCGAACCGAGTATACCATCTTGCCCCCCTGTGGTGACTTTAAGACGATGCCTAACCCCGAGCCCTTGGTGTTGGATGACCCATCGACGTGTAAGATCCAAGGTGCGTCGTCATGAGTCGCCACAATTGATATTTCAGACTCTGCTTCTTTCTCTAGTTCTGGACTGAAATCAGCGATAAAGTCTGCTAACGCTTGTGATTTGATTGATGTTCTAGGTTTGAAGTCGATGTCGTAGCTACTGAGGTATATGCTCCACTTTGCCAACCGACCTGTCAACTCAGGTTTTCTTAAGACAGACTTAAGAGGGAAATTAGTCACGACAGTAATAGGATGCGATTCAAAGTAGTGACGTAATTTTTTAGCAGCAGTGACTAGCGATAAAAGCAATTTTTCCATAGAGGAATACCTGGTTTCCGCGTCTAAGAGGGATTTACTTACATAATAAATCGCCAATTGTTGTTTTTCATCTTCGCGTGTCAGAACGGCACTTACTGCATTTGGACTAACAGCCAAATACAGCTGTAGGGCCTCATGATCATATGGTTTTGACAATAAAGGAGGTGACGTCATGTACTTTTTCAGATTTTGCAACGCTCGCTCATGATCGTCGGTCCAGTCGAAACCTCTGTTTTTCCTGAGAACGTTATAAAATAAGTGACATTTGTCGGAGGATCGAGAGATAAACCTGTTTAGAGCCGCTACTCGACCGGTGAGTTTCTGGACTTCTTTGAAATTTCGAGGAGATTTGGTCTCTGTGATGGCCTTGATTTGGTCGGGATTAGCCTCAATGCCTCGACGAGTAACCATATAACCCAGAAATATCCCGGCACTAACGCCAAAGGAACACTTCGCCGGATTGAACTTCATGTTATATTTCCGGAGGATGTCGAACGATTGCCTGAGGTGATCGATATGGTCGATCGCTTGCTTTGACTTTACCAACATGTCATCGATATATACCTCCATTGTGTCGCCAAGATGAGCTTTAAACATTTTGTTTACCAGTCGCTGATAGGTAGACCCTGCATTTTTTAATCCAAAAGGCATAACTTTGTAACAATAAATACCTCGATCTGTCATGAAAGCAGTTTTCTCTTGGTCCTTGGTGTGCATTAGGATTTGGTTATACCCAGAATAAGCGTCCATGAATGTTAATAACTCGTGTCCCGCGGTTGCGTCGACCATGGCATCAATATGAGGTAATGGAAATGGATCCTTTGGGCAGGCTTTATTAAGATCCGTGAAGTCGATACAGACTCTCCATTTTCCATTCTTCTTAGCTACTACCACGACGTTAGCGAGCCAATCGGGATATTTTACTTCCCGAATCTTTCCTGTCTTGAGGAGATTGTCGACTTCGTCGTTGATTACCTTATTTCTCTCTGGAGCGAACTTGCGGCGCTTTTGTTTTACGGGTTTGAATAACGGGTCGACATTAAGTTTATGGGAAATGACGTCGGGATCAATGCCAACCATATCTTCATGCGACCAGGCGAAGTAATCGGCATACTCTTGTAAAAAAGAAATGAGTTTTCCTTTAATGTTGGGGTCAAGGGATGAACCCACGAGGATTTTTTGATCGGCCTTGCTTTGATCTAGAACGGCTTCCTCCAGATGATACTCGTCGACTGTTGTTGGGGGTTCTTGCGCGTTTTTTAGACCCACCACCTGTTCCATGTTCTCCTTATCTGCCATTTTCCTGCAATCGAAAACCGAGGAACTCCAAGAAACCGGTTGTAAAGTGCACGTTCGTCAAGGATTTTCTCTAGATGTAGTCCCACGGATGGCGCAAAAAATCACACCAAAGGGACAACTTAAGGTCGATGTGGACTTAAACAACTAAAGAAAGGATCTTTCGACGAGACGTACGACGAGGATAAAAATAAAGGAGACAAGGGATTTGCTGACGCAGGAAAAAAATCAATCGAGGAAAAAACCTGCGGACGACAAGGGATGTCGTCGCTGCACTATGGTCGCCAATCAGGGGCGATGTCCTTCGGTACTGGCGTCGGTCGTACGATGGTTACAATACAAATGAAGGAAATGCTTCGAAATGTAAAGTACAAGTGTTTGAAATGTAAAACAGGTGTTTGTCGTGTGTGAATACAAGTGTAAACAACTATTGGTCGAAAGTTGTTGTCGTGCGTCGAGAACGTTAACTTGAGCCTTCCTTCGAGTGTTCTTGAGTTCGTTGTAGGATTATGGCCTTCAATACTTGATTTCCAGAGTTTGAGTGCTCTTCGCTATGAGTTTGGATGTTGTTCGCTGATGATTGCTGATGTGTATCGGATGTTGGCTCATGGTCCCTGATGTGAAGACTTAGCCTGGTATTTATAGTCTTCGCGTCATTAATTAGCTCCATTAATGCTTTGATCAACGGCTACAACGGCTGGAAACGGTCGCCGGAGTGATTATCCATAATGTTCTTCGTCCGTTACGGCTGCTCATGATTAATGGCTTTGACTCCTGCATTAAATACTTAACACACGTAACAGTCAAGGTTAACGTTAGCTTTGGTCGAAGGTATAATGATCTTACGCGATGGTCGTGCGGGACGGGCGACGCTATGGTCGAGCGTCATGAGAGACGTACGTCTTACCTTTTACGGGATACGACGGATGTTTTCTGGGTCTTTGTCGAGACCTTATCTTAATACAAGATATAGTCCTTAATCGTACGTCGTGCCTGTTCTTGTCGTGGTCGTACGACGTGAGTTTTTTGCCCAAACAACCGCCCTATCTCTTCAATAGAGATCCTTTGAAAACACTCCTCGGAAACTAAGGGCTGATGTTTCCCGAGACGCGGAAGTGACTTCATCCTGACGAGGACGTAGTCAAACGAGAGGGACGGCGACAGCGCAAAGCTGATCACCATAAGTTCCTCCTTATTTTCTCCCGTATTTTCACCCTCGCCCCTGTCGGCTGACGAAAGGGTTGACGTGGCAGAAGACATCGTCGCCAGGTGCGCAGAATACACAGACATCGTGTTCATCGTAACCAACATCGTCAACGATTCGGGTATCGCAACCCTTGATAAATCTCCAACCACCCAAGATTTGAACAAAGCCAAGATTCTGGAGAAAGGCCTCATCAGAAACAGAAAACTTTTAAAGAAAAACTCTAAAGAAAACAACCCATTGTGATCTCTATTTATGCAGGAAATCGCAACAAGTCGAGTCCGCTGATGATCAACACGCGTCCATACCTATCCGAATCTTCGACACCTGTCTTCGACAGCTGGTAAGCATCATCGTGCGTCAGTATGATGTCACAACTTTTCAACTTCTCGTTCAGTTAAAGGAGAACCGGTCTAGTTCCACGACAACCAGGTAAGTCCCTCAACCCAGGTCACAAGTCTAAGCGTTCGACAAGCAAAATTTAAAACTTAAATTTGACATTCAATTTTCAAATTTTGGGGGCAAATTGTTTGGGCAAAAAACTCACGTCGCTCGACCACGACCAGAAAAGGTAAGACGCGGGTTATGAACTATGTATTGTATTAAGATAAGGTCTCAACAAGGACCCAAAGAGCATTCGTCGTCCCTTGTGAAAGATAAATCGAGAATTATTCCCGACGCTCGACCATAGCGTCGCTCGTTCCGCACGACCGTCACGTAAGACCATGCGACCTCGACCAAAGCTAACGTTAACCATGACGGTTACGTTTGTTAAGTGTTTAATGCAGGAGTCAAAGCCATTAACCGCCAGTAGCCGTAAAGGACGAAGATCATTATGGATATTCACTCCAGCGACCGTTTCTAACCGTTGTAGCCGTTAAGAAGAGCATTCATGGAGCTAATTAGTGACACGAAGACTATAAATATCAAGCTCAATCAACATTTCAAGACATGGAAGATCCGGCGATTAACAACCGAAGCAATATTCAAGAACACCTGAAGTGAAGAACCATTATTCTAAGTATCGCTCTCGACGCACGACAACAGCCCTCGACCAGCAGTTCATACTTTGTTTCGTACACGACAAACACCTGTTTTTACGTTCAAACACTTGTACTTTACATTTCGAAGCATTTTCTTCATTTGTATTGTAATCACTGTACGATCGACACCAGTATCCAATGACATCGCCCCTGATTGGCGACCATAGTGCAGCGACGACACCCCCTGTCGTCCGCAGGTTTTTTCCTTGATTGAGGTTTTTCTTGCGTCATCAAATCCCTTGTTTCTTTATTTTATTTATCGTCGCACGTCTCGTCGAAATATCCTTTCTTTAGTTGTTTATGTCCACATCGACCTTAAGTTGTACTTTGGTGCGATTTTTGGCATTAACAATTAACAAATTTCGATGGAGGGAGGGACTCAAAGTGTATATTTTTGCATACCATAGGGATGAGTAGTGTAATAAACACGTTTGAGAGATTGTAATAAGGAAAACCAACAAACCATAGGACCAAAAATGCAACTTACGCAAGAAAAAAGTAATTGCATGATGGTTGGTGAGAGTGAGATTTCTAGGAAACAAACTAAAATCAATATGTGGTTAATGATGACCCATGTGGCATTTCTCGATTCATGTTCATTTGCATTAATTCAAAACGTACGATACATTTAGAATGCCAAGTTGTATATATTTGGTGAAAATGTTTTATACCTAAGCTTATGTCATAAAGATTTTGATATCTATTTTTAATTATATTGAATGAAATTAAGACCTACTTTATTATCACTTATATTAGATCCACTTTATTTTTCTTTAGAGTAAATTACATATTTGGTCCCTATGGTTTATATGTTTTAATAGTCTGAGTCCATACTTAAATATCTATGGATTGCATCCTTGTGATTTGTATTTTATAACCCTAAAACTAACTCTATTAAAAAAACTTTGTTAAGTAGGTTAGATAGTGTAACACCCCGATCTTTGGAAGTTATCGACATTTTAAGATAAATATGAAAAACAGAATTTTGGATTAAATCCTAGATTTTATAGTCTTGATGGATGGAGAATTCAAATACGAGTCCAACGGGCCTTTTCCAGAGCTAAAACGAAGAAGTTACGGCCAAAACAACTTTCGGTACAACCTCGGCTAAAGTGACCAGCGAAAGTGACACTTGTGTCACTCTCGCATGTCACGCTTGCCGGTTTTGTACCGAGAGCCATGGGACCACATCGAGAGTGCCCAGCGAAAGTTTCGTACGTCACTTTAGCCGTCGGGCACCTAGAGCATGAAAACGTGATTTCACCCATTTGAACCCCATTTTCATTTCCCACTTCTCCCCCTTCATCCCTTTCTCTCCCAAACCGGAACCATAAGCCCCAAAGTCGATTTTAAGCCATTTAGCCACAAGATTCAAGATTTGCAAGTGATTTCTTCATCTACCATGGTTTTGGAAAACAAATCTTGAAACCATTTCACTTCATTTTCTTCACCGAAGACTTTCTAGGGTTTCATCCAACCTTTTTGTCCATTTTGAAGAGTTGGAACTTGTGGTGTTTTGTTGGTGATCTAGAGGTATTTTATTGGTGGATTCTTGTTGTGATTGAGGTCATCTTCTCTTTCTTCATCTAAGAAATTAAGGTTTTGGTATTATTGGTGGTTTTGATGTTTTATGCTGGGGGAAACGATTCTAAGTGTTTGGAGATGAACATTCATGGTTGGAAACTTGTGGATCTAGGTTTTTGGAAGATTTAGCTCAAAGATGCAAGTTTCTTCAAAGGAGCTCAAGTTGCGGAAAATCTAGATTTAGCCTAAATCTAGCAAGGTGAGTTTAAGTTGATTTGTGAAAACGTTGTACATGCCAAAAATGTTATTTTTCAAGTATTACTTATGAAAATGGTGTCTGTCCTGTCGACGTTCGTGGTGTCGTACGATTACTTATGAACTGTGAACCATCGTCACACACAATTTCGGAAGGGATTCCGGACCTGCATAGAATGTTAGTCTGGATAAAAGGGATGACCTCTCTGTCCCGAGTCTGGGAGTAGGCGGCTGCTTCTATCCACTTAGAAAAATAATCTGTAAGGACTAACAGAAAATTTTTCTGCCCTGGGCAGGAGGTAATTTACCAACGATGTCCATTCCCCACCTCATAAAGGGTCATGGGACCAAAGATGTATGTAGAGGTTCAGAAGGTTGGTGTATCCGTCACAACTTTGGACGTACCTGGTGGCATCTTGCCTTAATATCGGCCAATAGAGAATCGCTTCTGTTGTGAAGTCCGACTGCCCCTAAGTCGTGAGCCATATTCATGCCCACGATCGGTAGCTTTGAAACTAGAATTCGTATGGAGTACACCATCTTGCCCCCCCCCCCTGTGGGGACTTTAAGACTACACCAAGACATGCTCATCTGGCATTTGGAGGATCGTCGACATGGACTAGCCAGGTCATGTCGTGTGTAGTCGCCACAATATGGGTTTCACTTTGTGCTTCTTTTTCCAGTTTAGGACTAAAATCAGCGACGAAATAAGCTAGAACCTGTGACTTAATTGTCGTGCGAGGCTTGAAGTCAATATCGTGTAATTGCTAGATGTCTTTTTTCTGAGGCTTTAATGCCGCCTTGTAACAATCACGAGCGGTCTTTTGTTCACTTTTGATTTCTTGTACTCCCCATGGCGTCGGGAATTTGATCGTCTGGTGATAGGTCGAGGAGACTACCTTCATGTCGTGTATCCACGGTCGACCAAGTATAACGTTGTAAGCTGACGAACAGTCAATAACATTAAACTTCGTTTGCTTGTTGACTCCTTTAGCGTACACTGGGAGGATGATTTCCCCCAAAGTGTTGGTAGAATCGCCATTAAATCCTATCAGAGTCGTCGATCGACGAGTGATCTCTGATTTATCGATGCCCATAGCCTTGATCGTGCTTAGGAAAATAATGTTGGTCGAACTGCCTCCGTCGACCAGCACTCTTTTGGTCGAGCAGTTGCCAATTGTAAGCTGGATAATCAATCCATCGTGATGTTTCTGCCAGTTGTTCTGGAGGTCGTCCAAATCGAACGTTATTGGCATCGCCTCCAGTTCTAACTCTTGCTTTGGTCGGGACGATCGAGGAATGGGATATTCTCCCGATGATCGACTGGCGTGCCGCTTGGCTGCCGAATATGTTAAACCACAGACATCTGATCCACCCGTCACACAGTTGACGACTTTTTCATGGACAGGAGATGTTGGTCTTACGTTGTCAACTGGCGTAGATTTATCAATCAACCCTTGGAGATGGCCCTTCGGGACGATCCAGGCTAACTCCTTCTGTAAAGCAAGGCAATTATCTGTCGTATAACCATGGTCGTTATGAAAGTTGCATCATTTGGTCTTGTCCTTCTTGTCATCGTCTTTGTCGCTTTTCTTGGGCCATCGAATAGACGACTGAATGTTCTTGAGAGTTTCGACCAAGTCTTTTGATATCCCCTTGAATCTATAAGAGAAGATCTTAAGATATTGAGGGAATCTGGGTGTAGGATTATTCTTTTTCTTATCGAACCGAACGTTCGATATCTGGCGCGATGGCTCTGTCTTGACGCTCGTCTTGGATTTGAAATCTGGTTTCTTAATCCCGATCGATTTTTTGTCGGTAGAGTGCTTACGATGGAAAGCCATATCGTCTTCGACTCTCATGTAATCCAAAGTCCTAGCTCGTATGCCTTCAAAATTCTCCGGTGGGTACTTTGTAAGATCGACGTACAACCCTGTAGTGTTGTCGTCTAGACCGCGCTTGTAAGCCTCGATGGCGGTCTTGACGTCACAATTTCGGATGCTGATCATTTCTGCGTTGAAGCAGTTGAAATAACCGCGGATGGATTCTCCAGATTTTTGGACGACGTAGTACATGTCGTTGGTCTGCTTCTCCATCTTGCGGCTACTGGCGAATTGTTGTGAAAACTGGTTGACTAACTCCGCGAAGTTGTTGATGGACTTAGGTTTGAGATTGATCAACAATTGGAGAGCGGCACCTGTAAGAGTCGCGCCAAAGCTTTTACACATGCATACTTCTTGATACTGATGTGGGATTGACGTTGTCCACATCAATTGTTTGTATTGGGCGATGTGCTCCGTTGGATCGGTTATTCCCGAATACTTGGGCGTAAAAGCAAGAATGTTGTATTTCTTCGGAACATCAACATTCGTTATCGTGTCGACGAAAGGCGACGTTTGGAATCCTGTGAGGGGTTTGACGTCGACGGGGACGGCGGTACTGGGTAACTTTGAAAGTAGCGACAACATATTTTCGTTCTGATCCTCCAATAGCCTAAGTCGTTGGGCGATGGGGTCGTTAGGATCGGGAATCGCACATGTCGGTGGAATGACTCCTGAGTTTTGAGTTGTCATTCCGACTGTCGGGTGGGAGCCATTTCTGTGCGATGAACCGTTGGCTTCTCCGTTAAAGGGGAAGTTCCTTGGGATCTGATGCAGTATGGCTCCATTGTACAGCGGTGGCGGCCTCAGATGTTGCGGAGGAAATTGTCCAAAGGGAGGATTATTGACAAATGGCCCTGGACCTGCCTGGAATGGTGGCCTTGTGAAAGGTGCACCTATAGGTCGGGGACCGTTCTGAGGTCCAAAGGAATTGCCAATCCTTGGATTCCTCAAGGAAGCAATTTCAGCAGCTGCCTTTTGGTTATGCTCATTCAGGGTTTGAATCTGACTCCGAGTTGCATTCAATTCCGCATGAAGTTGAACCATAGGATCTTGGTAATTTGCCATTTTCCTGAAAACAACAAAAACTTCACAAGATCGTTAGAGCGATGTATGCTTGGCTTGAGATTTTCTCTAGATGGGGTCCCACGGATGGCGCCAAACTGTTAATGCCAAAATTCATCCAAAGGATAACTCAAGGTTGATGTGGAACTTTTAACAACTAAAGAAAGGGATCTCAAGATAAACAACACAATCGCGAAAAAGGTAAATAAGACAAGAGAATTGGTGACACAGAAAACCCAAACAAGGGAAAAACCGCGGTCGACTTATGAGAGTCGACGGTGCACTATGATCGCCAAACAGGGGCGAAAGTCCTTTGATAACAAGTATTTTGTGTACAACAGATTACAATAAAAGTAAAAACAAACTTAATCGTAAGATAAAGTTGTGCGTCATGCGTAAATCGTGTGAAATAAGTTGTTGTCGTGCGAAATGAATGGTTCTTCGTGTGAAACTTGCGTGAGTGACTTTCGTTCAAATGATTTTGATGTAAGAATGTTGAGGGTGTAGAAATATAGAATTCAGATGTTGCGTAGATTGTCAGTTGTTTCGATATGTATGTAGTTGTGTCACGTTCGAATGTAGAGCAGGCCTTTATATAGCTTTTGTCGACAATAAATGCGTCTTGATGACTTGTTTGTAACCGATGTCGGGTCTTTAATGTCATTAAGAGCTCGTCTGTTACTGGCCGTTGTACCATGATTGCTCGTGGACCTGCATTAATGAACAAAAGAAACGGATGTTGACTGTTAACGGTTAGTGTAATCGTACGACTGTCTTGAGTCTCGAACGTCGGTCGTATGGAACATACGACCGATATGGAAATGTACGACCGAATATTCATTTGTAAATAACCTGCAAGACCTTATCTTAATACAAGAATGGTATTACCTAAATGTCATATGAGTTATCTATCGTCGATCGTGAGGTGTGGATTTTTACCCAAACACCGACCATATTCATGCACAAAATAGTTTTTGAAATAAACTGCATTAATTGTTTCTTGTGTTTCAAATCGTCATGTGAATTGTGTTACGAAATCTCGGAAAAACGTTTAGCATGCACAAGATTTTAAATCTTGATTTTGAACATGCATGAAATTATTTTATTGCGGGAATTGCAAACTTTGTCGGGACTTGCTTTATTTTTGTTATTGTCCAATGTTACATTCGAATATAGTGATATCCATATTTTTTATGTTGTTTAGGATGTTGGACAAGTAGCTTATGACTTTAACATTGGATCTCCTCCACATATGTTAAGTTTGGACGAAGAGTTACCTCCCGTTATTTTGATGTTGAGCTTTATTGAGAATTTTATTCAATGCGAGTTTTGTTGAAAAGTGTTGTTTATATCGTAATTACAACAAAAAGGGAACTTTTGGAAGTGTGACAATTTAGTCATGATTTTGCTTTATGCAATTTGATTTTTGGAAGCGGAAAATTTTGCACCATTTGGTTGATTCAAGGCCATTGAGCTCCATTGAGTTTTATGGAGTTTTGTTTCACGGTGTTTTGTGTCGCGTGGGTACAACTTTGAAATGTGCATGCTTTATTTATTATGTGAGTTAATTTATGAGTTATATTGGGCATTTTGTTTCATATGGGTTTTGTTGAGAAATATTATTTATGTCGAAGAGATAACCAAAAGGAATGATTTTTGGAATTTTGGTGTCGCATAATTTCTCTTTTGAAGATTTGTGTTAGCACATTTCGTCGCAACGTGTTCAGTGTATGGATTGATTTATACGTGGCGTGAGTAATGCACGTAAGGGCATCCGGATAGTTATTCTTAATGATTTGCTTTATGCGCTTTCGGTTAATTGATTCTTTTATTATCAGTCCACGCAAATGCATTATATTGATCTAAGGGGATGCATAACTTGGTAGCCACTAATTCTGGATACTTTAATAAATAAATCATGATTGAATGTGTTTTATTGATTGATTGCATAAGTGGAGGTCATTTGGTCAAAATATGTTTTGGTTGTGTTGAGTTATTTATGTTTTTGGAACACTGATGCGCATCGTTTGTATGATTCGAAATTTGAAGTCGACTTAAATCCTTTTAGGTGTCAACCAATTACAAGCACTTACTATTTTCCTAAGTTTTGAGAAAATACATTAATGTGTGTGAGTCTTGTCAAGAAGGTTTTACTCATATGTCATTATATGACTAAATGAGAAAATTTTGAAATTTGATTTAATAAAATTTTCTACTTTGAAAATTTAGTATGGACCACATGTTACATGTTTTATTATTTCAGAAAGACTACTAGGAGAGTGTTACAAATTTGCATGCATATTATGATTTGAGATTCCTTCACGATATTTTAACCGATGTTCTCAAATGATGAAAGCATATTGTTATTTTGCTTTAAACTTGAAACCGGCATAAATCATTCCACATTTTAACCAAGGCGTATATATATATACATATAGCATTAATCCATTTTACGAAATAAATTGACACATGCAACTTTTGTTGGTGAATTTTAGTGCATGTCATTTTTGGACTAAAGAAGAAAACTTTGAGGTTTGATGTCATTTTAAAATTCTTTTCGAAGTTTCGTACGAATGTTTTTTTGCACACTAATTTAAAGTAAGAAATTGCTTTACGTACATGGCATAAATAAATCTATGATGTGACCATAGCAGTTCATTTAAAAAATGTTGTTGAGCATGCTTTTGCGTTTCGTTAGTAACTTGAATTGTGATGAAATAGTTTTCAAGATGATTTTCATATGTGGGACGAGTGTGTCCATTTTTGCACAACTACCGAGTAGGTAGTAGTAGACTTTATGCATACGATTAATTTGATATGAAAACCTTCGTGTTGAAAATTTCTATAAAAGTTTTCGATTGGCATATTTGTTTAGTAACTCACTTGAAAACTTTGAACTCGTTAGAACCTTGGAAAGGTTAAGTAACCCCGGTTAAGAGTAAATACGTATAGAACTTCAACAGTGGAAGGTTGAGTATTCCAACGCGTGATGGTATCGTAGGCCAAGTAGTATCGTTTGCAAAGTCGGTGTACTTTTGTAACTAGAGGGTTAGACTCGCGGTATCTTTTATTAATGCTTATGGTAACCGTTCTCTTCAACAACCTTGTTTTGGGTTTGTCAGTTTTTGCATAAAGGACGTGTAGGACCCTTCAGACACCATGTGGATAACCTTGGTTGTGTGGGGATGCTCGACGAATGAAACTCGTATGTGTGGAGTTCTGTTGCGGTTTAAAGTTTGGTGGTATGACTAGGTGTCAACTTTTGGATTTCGAGGCCAAGAACCGTTAGTATGTTTGGAGGGTTGTAGTCCAATTTTAAGGGATGGTGGTATCAGTTGTAGTAATATTAAAAAAATTCAATATGTGACAAGTAGATTTAGTGGGATGACCTTCCTTGAATAGTAAAAGAATTTGTCGATTGGATGATTGGTAATTGGACGTATTCTTAGAGTCGTATAATCAGTTAGTCAGGGACGACCGTCTGTTTTGGAGTCTGACGGTGCTCGTTAGAGTGAAGTGACAGTTCAACAACGAGAACTGTTGGATTTGGGAGAATTTGTTGATTTCGGTAGTGATCAAACCGTGGATTGATTGGAGAAAAAGTTTTAGAACGTGGAGACATGGACTGACTGAAAGTCGGGATCCACCATTAGGGAAGTATGGATCACCAAGGTTGGGAGGCAACCAAAGTCTTGCGGATTGAAGCTACTCTAGCAAGTTAAACGTTTGATCGGATGTCTCTCCTCTAGTTTGGATGTGGTGTGGGAAGTTAAAGTCTCTTGGCATCGATGTTCGGGAGAAATCTATAGCCAAAGTTAGCCGACATAGAAATGAAACTCGAATTTTAGTTGGACACTAAGGTGATGTTTGGTTCGCATAATGTTTTTGGATGGAATGAAATCTGTCAAAGGAATTTGACTTTGAAGGAATTGGAATGGAATGTTGTCAGGTTTGACCACCTATTTGGTTGACAGAATTGGAATGGAATCTGTTAAAGGAATTGGAATTTTTCTGTTTGATTCACAGAATGTAGCTTTTGAATTTGAATGAATTTATTATAAATGACCAAAATACCCTTTTTGATAAGTTTTAATTTTTTAAAACAAAAAATTCTTTAATAAAATAATCATTAAATATATTTTTTCACTAAAAATACTTTAATAAAATAATTTTTAAATACTTTAATGCGCAAAAAATATAATATACACAACCCAGATAAAATATATTGTCAAACAAACAAAATTAAGATTTGAAAAAATAAAATATATTTCGAGAAAATAAAAAAATGTATTAAATTGTATTATATAAAATTAAATTAAAATATAAAAATAATATACGAATATAAATATAAATATAAAAATAAAATCAAAATATAAACCTAAAGTATTAAATTAAATTATGTTATGTTATATTTAAGTTAAAGGGTATATTTGGAATTATGAAAATACAACATTCCATCAATTCTAATTCCATCAAAATCCTTCAAGATTGCTAAGGAATGTAAAATTCACTTATTTATGGAATCTGATGGAACTGGACATTCCTTTCCTGTCAGGATCGATTCCAAACAAGAATAATTATACTTAGAAATCAGAATTAAAGAATCTTGCGGAATAGAACTTTAATTCAAACACACTCAATGAACAACTAATCAGAAAACACAATCTGTTTGTATTCAATACTTCAACTCACAAGTTTACAACCAAACCTCAATCTTGTTGAACAGGCTCAACAAGACGACTTCTACTTCTCTAGAAATAGGGTTCTATACCTTGAGGTTAATTCTCTCTAAAACAAAAACGAATTCTAAAAATCTCACAGAATAGCTATCTATCAAAATCTATTTATACTAAATAATTACAAGATAACTATCAAAACAAAATTGATCTTCAGAATATTCTTTCATGCTTATCTTCAATCATTCCATCTTTATCTCCAACATTCTCGCATTCCATAATTATGATCACAAGCAGCATTAACATCGTTATGCACAAGCAGTACTAACATTGTTCCAGCAGCATTAACTTTTACTTGTAGTACTAACCTTGCTCTGGCAGTAGTATTGTTGTTCTGGCAGTACTAACCATACTTGGCAAATCTTCAGTTCCCAACAATCTCCCCCTAACTTGACTTTTTAGGTTGAGAAGTCAAGTTCTTCAGATGATGCTTCCAAAACCTAATCATGAACACATAAATCAGGATTCAAACCCAGGCTTTGATTGATAATCCTTCTCACCAAGTATCTTCCCATTTCAGAATCCTTGTTGCAAGCCAACTTAGCATGTACCATTCCATTCAACCTTTTCTTGTTGTGCTTGTATGCAACATCCACCAAATAATACTCATGATATGTATAGTCAAGTGTGATGACATACACTCCACATTTTTCAATGAGCATCCAGTTGGTAATGGCTTGAAAATTTCTTTCTATCATATACTGAACTGCTTCTTGTTTGAACATTAGGCACAGGTATTCAAGAACCAATTTGGTGATAGACATCCCTTTCTCATTCAGCATATTTCCATACAGCTTCATTCCAACCTTGTACATCTCCTCTACGTCAGATCTAGAGCATATTTTGATAAGTCTTCCCCATGTAGAATAGACCTCATACTTCCCATCTGCTCTTTTGACTCTAATGTACTCCTTTCTCTGATCTACCAAGGTATCCCAGAAGATGATCTCAGGAGGCATGGAAGATAATGGGTCAACTTTGATTGGATCAGTATCAACCACAGTGATATACATATCACATTGAGCATTACTTGTTTGACCTGATGGAGTTGCTACTTCTTCTTCAGCAACCTTTGTATCATCTTTCTTTTCTGGAACATCCTCTTCTTTTTCTTCTTCTACCACTGGTTCTACCCTAGGTTTCTTGACAAATTTACTCTTGGTAGCTATAGACTTGGTTCTTGTTCTTTTCAGTGACACCAGCTTTTCACCCAGGGTTTCTTCTTGCTTTTTAGGAGTGTCATGTTTGGCTTTAATCAAAGCCTCTGCAACTTCAACTTCTTCCAAAGTAGGCTTTTTAGTTTCTGTTGCTTCCTTTGTTTCTGCTGCTTCTTCCTTTGTAGATACTGCTTCTTGTATGGTTTCTGCTGCTTCTTTTGTTTCTGCTGCCTCTGGAATGGTTTCTGCCGCTTCTGCTTTTTGACTTTCATCAGCATTAACCGTTTCTGCTGTTGGTTCATTTTCTGCTTCTTTCTGAATTTCAGCAGCATTAACCTTTTCTGCTGCATGATCATTTTCTGCTTCTTTTGCAATTTCTTCAACACACTCATTCTCCCCCTTTTCCTGTGCACTCTCCATGTTGAATTCAGCTTCTGACTCCCCCTTTTTGGGAGCATCATTGTTGGGGCTTCTTCTTTTAAGAACATACTGAGCTTTCTTCTTCCTGTGCATCAACTTTGTAATCAGCTTCTTATGCTTCTCAAGCTGTGTTTGTTGATATAGGACCACTTTCTTGAGTCCATCTATCTCCTTTTGCTGACTTACAACATCTGTGTTGATATTGGCAATGGTTTCCATCAATTCCTCATATGTATATCTATCCTCACCTTGTTTAGGAGTTTTTACTTCCTTTAAAGGATCACTGGAAATTTTAGTAGGTGTCTTTTGCCTAGCAAAAGCACTGCCTACCCCCGTGGTTTCTTGGCACCTGGGACCTCTGAATGATTTCTCATTCTGAGTTACCGTGAGGAAGGTATTAGTTATGTTACCACTGTCCTTCTCTGTGCTAGCAGAAGTAGTGGCAGCCTTGCTACTCACATGCTCAACCTTCTCCTTAGTGAGCACCTTCTTGGGGTTGGGAGACACCCCTGTGGTTTCCCTTTCGATATTCTCTATTGGAGAATGCTCCAATAGAGGGCTTAAAGGCTTTGGGCTTGTTGGAGGTACATCAAGGGAAGGATCCTTGTGTACCATTCTTCTTGTAAACTTTTTGGTTATGTGAGGAGTGGGTCTTTGAAGAATGGACTGAGGAATTTCTTTGGTGATTGAAGGTGGGGTTTGGCTATCAGTGGGTTGGTCTAATGAGGGCCTTGACCCTGATGCCATACCTTCTTGTGTGTGGGACACACCCATCATTGTAGAGAACAATGGAGTGTCAACTCCTTCCGAGTCCCTGGAAGTTCTTCTCATATTTGAGAAGACCTTTCCTTTAGGGGGTTTAGGTACATATACCTCAGTAAATTGAGGCAAATCCGTCAATTCCTGAGTAATCACTGCTTGGACAAACCTTGGGTACATATAAAAACTCTTTTTGGATTCCAGGTTTGACACAAGATCATTGAAAATCATTTGTAAAAAATTAAACTTCCTGGCAGTGGCCAAGCAGACCAGGGCATAAGCAATGGTACTGCTAAACTCACTCCATCCAGTAGTTTTCTTTGAAATGCAATGCATTAAGGTATGAACAAAGAATCGCCATTGTGTAGAAAATTTAGACTTGAAAAACTTAAAGATTCCAATGGGACCTTCATACCCCATTCTCGTTAAAGTTGAGTATAGATCGTCATGAGGAATAGACGTCATACCTGAGGCATCATCCAATCGAAGAGTGATGCGAATAAGCTCCTCTGTAACATTCAAGGGTTTGTCACACACCCTTGTTTTGATGATTTTCTGCCCATCTTCAGACACCACGGTGGCATTTTCCCAGAACTGCTTCTGATGCTCGATGTAGATTGTCGGGGTCACCGTTAGGGCATAGGATATATGCGTGTACTTGAGGAAATCCACAATGTCGTGAAAACCTGCGGACTGTTTTGGCTTCTGGAGCATGGCAATCTCGTTGTGTTCGTCGATAAACTCCATTGTACCTGAGGATTCTTGACAGAAAACAGAGATTCTTGGGAGAGAATAGTTAGAAAGAGAGAGAGATGAATAGAATTCAAAGAGACGTTATGAACTTTGGCGGGCTGAAAGAGGTATTTATAGCAGTATTAGCCCTAATTTTTCTTTTAAAGCAGTATTAACGACACATGCAGTATTAAGTACGAAGCAGTATTAACTATGTACTGGCAGTAGTAACTATGCACTGGCAGTAGCAACTATGCACTGGCAGTAGTAACTATGCACTGGCAGTAGTAACTATGCACTGGCAGTAGTAACTATGCACTGGCAGTAGTAACTATGCACTTTTCAGCACTTGTCAATCTGAGTCATACAGAAGATCCTGAGAAAAAGAGTTAGTAGTACCAAATATAGAAGGAAATACATGTATAAAAACTGAAAATCATGACTTTATTCAAGGTTGATCATGCCCACACTTGTTACCAAGAAAGTGAATCTACCCACATCAAAAGCTTTTGTGAATAGATCAGCAAACTGGTCATTGGTATGAACTTTAGCAACTTGAATTAATTTCTTTTCATTACAATCTCGAATAAAGTGATACCTGATCTCTATGTGCTTTGTTTTTGAGTGTTTGACTGGATTGTTAACAATGCTAATAGCACTGTTGTTGTCAATGAAGATTGGAGTGTGAAGAAATGTTACCCCATAGTCCAACATCTGATTCTGTATCCATAGAACCTGAGAGCAGCAGCTTGCAGCAGCTATATACTCAGCTTCTGTTGTAGATAAGGACACTGTGGTTTGTTTCTTACACTGCCAAGATACTAGTCTTGCACCCAAAAACTGACATCCACTTGAAGTAGACTTCCTATCCATGTTAGCTCCACCCAAGTCACTATCTGAGTATGCAAGTAAATCAAAGGATGATTCATAAGGATACCAGAGACCTAATCTAGGTTGCCCTCTTAGGTATCTAAATATCCTCTTGACTGCATGAAGGTGTGATTGCTTTGGTGTAACTTGAAATCTGGCACATACACATACTGGAAACATAATATCTGGTCTAGAGGCTGTGAGATACATGAGTCATCCAATCATTGATCTGTAATGATGTACATCCACATCCTCCCCCTCAAGATCAGCAATGATCTGTTTGTGTGTCTCCATTGGTGTGCTTGCTGGCTTTGAGTCTGATAATCCAAACTTATCCAGGATGTCTTTCACATATTTGGATTGGCATATGAAAATCCCATCCTTCTTCTGTTTCACCTGAAGCCCAAGGAAGAAAGTAAGTTCACCCATGGAACTCATCTTGAAGCTCTTGTGCATTAACTCCTCAAAGTCTTTACACATGTGATCATTTGTGGATCCAAAGATAATGTCATCCACATAGATCTGAACAAGTAGGGTGTCCTTCTTTTTCCTTTTAATGAATAAGGTCTTATCAATGATTCCTCTTTCAAATCCATTTTCCAAGAGATAGGTAGACAGGGTGTCATACCATGCTTTTGGGGCTTGATGTAGACCATAAAGTGCCTTCTTTAACTTGTACACTCTGTCAGGATACAATGGATTCTCAAATCCAGGGGGTTGACAGACATACACTTCTTCATCTATAGTCCCATATAGAAAAGCACTTTTTACATCCATCTGGTAGACCTTGAACTTCATATATGAGGCATAGGCTAGAAAAAACCTAATTGCCTCAATCCTTGCAACTGGAGCAAAGACTTCCTCATAGTCTATACCCTCTTCCTGAGTATACCCTTGTGCAACGAGCCTGACTTTGTTCTTGATCACAATTCCTCTCTCATCCTTCTTATTTCTGAAAATCCACTTGGTGCCAATTGCCCTATGACCTTTTGGAAGGTCCACCAAGTTCCAAACATTCTGTAGCTTGAACTGTAGCAGCTCCTCTTGCATTGCTTCTATCCAACTTGGATCTTTCATAGCATCATAAGCCTTTTTGGGCTTAATTTGGGATAGAAAGCAAGTGAGTACAGTATTAACTGTATTTTGCTGATCTTGTAGCTCTTGAAGTCTGCTTTGATTCCTAGTCATCATGGGAGAAGCAATGTCTCCAATTACCAACTCAGGAGGATGATTTTTCTGAGTTCTTGATGGATGACCAGATTCCTCTTGTAAGTTCACATCCAGATTTGACTCATTTAAGTCTGGATTTTCTTCAGCTTCTTCAGTCACTTGAGACTCTCTGGAATTTGGACTTGAAGGCTGATTTTCCTCTATTCTTCTCTCTTCTTCATTCTGAATGGGTGCAGTTTCCTTTTCTTGTTCACAGAAGTCAACAGGATCAATGGTAGGTAGTGGAAATATCACAGACTGAATTCTGTGATCTGATGGTGGTGCATCCCTTTGTCCTGCATTTACATCACTACTTATACCCAAAGAATTAGTGAGTGAATCAATGTCAAATAGCCAATCAGGACCTGAACCAATAGGATTTGGTGTGTTCTCATTGCATTTGACATTGTTACTTTCTTCAATTATTCTAGAAGAGGTATTAAACACTCTGTAAGCCTTACTCTGAGATGAGTAACCAACAAGAAAACCATCATCTGCTTTGCTATCAAACTTACCTAAGTGAGATTTGGTATTGAGAATTGTACAAGGACACCCAAATGGTTTGAAAAATCCAATAAATGGTTTCTTTTTCTGAAAAAGCTCATAAGGTGTCTTGTTTTTAGGCTTTATTACTAAAACTCTGTTTTGGACATAACAAGCAGTATTAACTGCTTCTGCCCAAAAAGTAGTGGGTAATTTTGAATCAGCTAACAGAGTTCTAGCAGCCTCAATCAGTGTCCTATTCCTTCTCTCAGCAACACCATTCTGTTGTGGAGTCCTAGGAGCACTGTATTGTCTCTCAATTCCTTTTTCCTCACAAAAGGTGTTTAGATCAAGGTTTTTAAATTCAGTCCCATTATCTGATCTAATGACTTTCACTTTTTGATTTGATTGGTTTTCAATTCTAAGAATAAAAGATTTGATCAGTCCACTTGTCTCATCTTTAGTTCTCAGAAAATATACCCAAGTAAATCTAGAGTAATCATCAACAATAACTAAACAGTATGACTTCTTGCCAATGCTCATGACATTTGTAGGGCCAAACAGATCCATATGCAACAACTGAAGAGGATTTAGGATAGTGTTTATCTCTTTGGACTTATGAGAAGTTTTGTGTTGTTTGCCTTTGAGACAAGCAACACAATGATCATCACATGAATAAACTTTTGATGGTAAACCCCTAACAAGATTATTTTTAACAAGTTTATTCATTGTTTTAAAATTCATGTGACACATCCTTCTGTGCCAAAGTGATGATTCATCCATTGAAGCTTTTGATACCAAACAGTTTAGGGATGAATCAGATGAAACACTTTCTAAATCTAAACAATACACATTATCCTTTCTAGGAGTTCTCAATAGTATCATGTTTTCATCAACTACTTTGAATCCAGGAGCAAGAATAATGCATTCAGAATCAGTAAATAATATACTATGTTTCTTGTCACAGACCTGTGATACACTTAACAGGTTGTATCTCAATTTCTCAACATAGTAAACATCCTCAAATGTCATCTTACCTTTTGATACATCACCTTTACCACTTATCTTACCTCCTGCAGGATTATTCCCAAAAGCAACATGTCCTCCATCAATTCTTTTGAAATTCTTGAGGCAGGCCATGTTACCTGTCATGTGCCTGGAGCAACCACTATCAACATGCCAGATGCTCTTCCCCTTGAGCTGTTGGTTGCCCTGCACATAAGATAAATCAATTAGTTTTTATTGGGAACCCAAGCCAAAGTGGTCTTGGGTCTCCCTTGCTCATCAAAGTACTTACATTCAGTTTGGATAAGTTTTTCAACCTGAGGAACTTCAGTACTGGAGTACTTTGTCAAGATGATTGGTCTAGCAGCACAAACACTAGAAGCAGTATTATCTTTAGAATAAGTACTAACAGTGTTAGCAGTACTAACACTGCTAGCAGCAGTATTGCTTCTAGAAGAAGTACTAACAGTGTTAGAAGCACTAACACTGCTAGCAGCAGTACTATCTGAGGCAGCAGTACTAACACTAGTGCTTTTAGGAACCCACATTGTGACACATTCTTTTTCAGTCTTTTTCCTCATGTGGCTTTTGGATTTAGCTTGTTTCTTAGCCACATGGTTCCTTACAGGCTTCCTATAACCATTTGATTTTTGAAAAGTTCTTTGAAAATTTATCCTTTGGTTAATAGGATTGAAATAACAGTGTTTGGCAAGGTGATTCAATTTGCCACAGATAAAACAAGGTTTTGGTCTGTTAATCCTTTGCAGATCAACTCCTTGTTTTTGAGCCCACTGATTATTCCAGTTTCTTTGATTTCCCCTCTTTTTATCATGTTTTTGGGGCTCATTCTTTTGAGAATTCTTGCAAGAACAATGTTCACAAGTATTGGAATTCACAACAGTGGTCTGTGTATAATGAACTCCCTTTCCTTTTTCAGATCTTTTCATCTCATTGTTCTTATCCCAGAGACTTCCACCTTCCTCATTAGTCTTGATGTAATTCTCTAAGGGGATCTCACCACTGACATTCTTGTTCCTTTTCTTAGACTCTTCTTTTTCAGTTTTATCCTCAACAACAACTTCATCTAATGGATCTACTTTAGTAGCTCCTTCAGGTAAGTCCTTCCTATCCTTGGTTTCTAACAGGTCTGACCTAGGAGGGATGTATGTGTTGTTGTAGGGTGGGGGTGTGGCATTGTACCCTAGGCCTGGTTTCATCTTACTGTGGATTTGAGCATTTATTATGGTGTCCATGACTTTAGAAGCACATGAAAACTTTTCAACATCAAGTTTTACTTTCTCAAGTTCTCCTTTTAATTTCTCACATTCCTCCCTAGACTCTTTCAGTTGGAACTCCAGACCATTCTTTTCCCACTTCCAGTAGTTTGTATCATATGAGTGTTGAAGTTCATTGGCTTGAAAAGCCTTAATTTGTTCTTCAAACCTCTCAACAATCACTACATAATCTCTTCTATCCTTTTCTAATCTCTTAAGGTCATCACACATTCCCTGGTTGTGATCTCTATACTTTTTCACAGTGTCTATACAAGCTTGAGAACAGAGATTATATTTTACCTCAGTAGGAAGATCTGAGACTTCTGCCATGAGTGCATGATTCTGAATTGCCTCTTCTGCTTGATCACTCCAATCAAATCCCATTCCTTGTTGAGAAACAAGGGCTTGAACAGAGTTTCTGTTCTGGTTGAAGCTTCCAGTCTGAGCTTGTTGATGGTTGTTTTGAGATACTCCACCTCTGCATTCTCTGGCAAAGTGTCCCATCTTATGACACTTGTAGCATTCCACCTTAGACTTGTCAAACCCAGCACCATCTTCTCTTCTTTGGGAAAAGTTGTTTCTCCCAGTCCCCTTTATAAACTTCTTCACCCTCATAGAAAGCATAGCCATCTGCCACTTGATATCCATCTCCTCAAGATCATCAGCATTAATCTGTTCTAAGTCATCATTAATTAATGAGGAGTTAACATGACTAGAAAAGAAAGCTTCTAGTACAGAATCATTGGCCTTCTCCTGATTGACTCCACCAGCAGTACTAACTGATTCAGGGTTAGCAGTAGAATCAGTTGATGCTGATAGGAGTGCAGCATTATACACATATCCTGAGGGCTTCTTCTTGGCTTCAACCTCTGCTTCAAATACCCTAAGATCATTGTAAAGATCATCAAGCTCTTTATCTTCTAACTGGTCATTCTGTCTGAAAGACACAGTATACATTGTCCATTCCTCACCTAATGATCTTAGAAACTTCCTGTTTACATCATCAGCCTCCATACGAACTCCAACTGTAGCCAATTCTCCAATCAACTTATTAAATCTATCAAAAGTTTGAGTCATAGACTCATTCTTTGTAGAAGTAAAATTTTCATATTGTTGCTTAAGAATTGCCTTCTGGTTCCTCTTGGTGCTCTTGGTACCAGTGAATCTCTTTTCCAATGCATTCCATAAAATCTGAGCATCAGTGCAGTGATGAAATTGGTGCTGATACTCATTGGGAATAGCCAAAAGCAGAGTGCTTAAGGCTTTCATCTCTGTTTGTCTAACCTTTCTTTCTGCATCAGTCTTTGGAGGGGGTCTTTTGCCATCTGGTCCAACCCTTCCTTCAGCACATGGACCATTCTCTATAATATCCCAGATGGAATAATCAGTAAGCAAAATATACTGCTTGATTCTAATCTTCCACATGTCAAACTCATTAGGCCTGAGCATGGGAACCTTTGAAACAAGAGTACTGTTTGATTCAACTGTGTTGTCCATAATGATTGTAGATTTCTAAGAAACCAAGCTCTGATACCACTTGTCAGGATCGATTCCAAACAAGAATAATTATACTTAGAAATCAGAATTAAAGAATCTTGCGGAATAGAACTTTAATTCAAACACACTCAATGAACAACTAATCAGAAAACACAATCTGTTTGTATTCAATACTTCAACTCACAAGTTTACAACCAAACCTCAATCTTGTTGAACAGGCTCAACAAGACGACTTCTACTTCTCTAGAAATAGGGTTCTATACCTTGAGGTTAATTCTCTCTAAAACAAAAACGAATTCTAAAAATCTCACAGAATAGCTATCTATCAAAATCTATTTATACTAAATAATTACAAGATAACTATCAAAACAAAATTGATCTTCAGAATATTCTTTCATGCTTATCTTCAATCATTCCATCTTTATCTCCAACATTCTCGCATTCTATAATTATGATCACAAGCAGCATTAACATCGTTATGCACAAGCAGTACTAACATTGTTCCAGCAGCATTAACTTTTACTTGTAGTACTAACCTTGCTCTGGCAGAAGTATTGTTGTTCTGGCAGTACTAACCATACTTGGCAAATCTTCAGTTCCCAACATTTCCGTTGAAAAGAATGAACCTGTTGGTTCATGTTTCGCTTAACAATGATGATTATATCTAATAGTTCAAACAATATATATAATGCGAAAGCGTTTTAACGAACTAACAGATATAATGAGGTAGAATAACACACAATATCAAATATATGAAGTGTAAATAACACAGATAAATAGCTCAATGATTCACTGTATTTGATATAATAAGAACACCAAGAACACTGAAAGGTTTGACAAGAATCTGCTCTAAAGGTGTGTGTGTCGTGCAAAGCTTAATAGAAGAACTCAACATGAGTCTTCTATTTATACTACTTCTAAAGGGGACAAGCTCTAGACAAAAAGGACTAAAGGTACAAAGGCACTATTTAGGTACTGTTACAAGTACGACGTTAATTAAATGCGTCGGCTTCTACTAAGGCTATGACCCATCAGAGTTTGACACGTGGAGTTGTCAGGTCGCGCCTTGTACTATTGATCTTCAGGATCTTCGTACAGCAAAAATTGTGAGAAGCACGATTGTCATTGTGTAGAGCTCTGGTCTTTTATACCACAGAGGCTCTGTCAAGTATGACAGAGGCTATGTGGCCTTGTCCGTATTGAAGAGTCTTCTGTGCGATTCTTTATCTTCGGTCTTCTCGGTTACTCGGCAGAGCCTCTGTCGAAGAATTCTATGCTTTGGTCTTCTCGGTGACTCGGCAGAGCCTCTGTCGAAGACTTCTATACTTAGCCTATTTTTCAATACTTCTATAAACAGATGATTGGAGCTAACAATCTCCCCCTAAGTATTGAAAAATAAAAATTGAAAAGTGCAAGGTTTTCTAGGCTAAGTACATAAAAAGAGGTGAAATAAAATACCTCAAAAGATTTTACTTTTCTTTCATACAGAATTATGCCAGAGGCACTTACATTTGATTATATTATGAAAGGAAAGATTTGCAGAGGTTGGTAGAGGATATCAGACGTTGGCGTCTTTGAAGTCGTTGAAGCTTCTGTTGTCGAATCCTAACTCTCTGAGCTCGTGATAGAATCTGATGCAGAGGTTTCTGAAGTTGATTACTTGGTCAATGACCTCTATCAGTCTATCTGCGAGAGCCTGATTCATTTGCTCTGTTCCTCTGTGCTCCATGAGGCTTGCTCTGAACTCTGTCAAAGTACTTGTTGCGTACTTCTGACAGTCCATCTCTATGAATAGTCTTGAGTTCCCAGCAGGATCTTGATAGACTAACCCAACTCTTGGAGATGTAATAATCGAGTTCGGTATGGCAGAGGATGGGCAGTCATTTTCTGGTGGGTGGAGACTTAGGTTTCTTACTCCGAGATCTCGTCCTAATTGGAAGTCGACAAGGCTGTATAGCAGAAGTTTCTCACGCATGGCTTTCCTTATTACCCTGTATGCCTTTCGATGTGCATCTGTTGTGAAGTTCTCTTTCGTCCAGTTGAGAAGGTCGGGTAGGTCGTAGGGACTTAGATTTCTCAGATCAGCATCTAAGAATTGGGTCACGGTTTTGTCCTCCCTTTTGACCTTATAGATGTTATAGGAAACCTTAGGTGTGGTTCTGGTTTGAGAAAACTTACAGTATAAGACCTTGTCTATTTTGGACTCTGAGAAGACTTGATGTTTTGGCTTGGGTGTTGTTCTTGTGAAGGTGTTCTCGAGGTCAACATGGAAGTGGGTATCTTGAATGGTTGTGGGCAGAATATCTCTGGCACTTCTGTTGTACAGATATATGTACACCACTTCTTCCATTTGTTGTGGAGGTGCACCGGGTGGAAGCATGGGTCTGCGCAGAGCATCCATTCGCTTCTTGATTTGGGCCACTCGATCCTCTGTGACTTTTGCCTTCGGATCTAGAACAGGTATATTTGACAGAGGGGTAACACCGAAAGCCCAGTCTTCTTGTTCTGGCTTTGGTGTCACATATGCATCGAAAGAGCTCTTCATCAATTTTTCTGCTGGTTGATGCTTGGGCTTCTTCTTCTTGGGTTCTGATGACTGATTTGGTGTACCCCTTTTATCGATGATATTATGATCAAAACGTGGTGTCTATCGGGCCAAATCTTTCAATAAATAAACCTTAACGCAAGTATACATCTTGGTTTACTATCGTCTCAAAACAAGTAATAATGGTACAAAAGTATCGGATATCGAACCCACAGGGAAGCGTGGAAAAGTTTCTCTTTAAAAGTCCAATTTGTAAAAGCGAGTTTCAGATGGCGAATTCGAAAACAATATTTTGGTGGTTTGATTAACAACTAATGACATAAATCAGTTATAAAAAGAAGCACAGGGTATAAAGATCCGTTGGGATGATCGTAATAATTAAATATAGCGATGAAACCGCATTCCTCAGTTATCTCAGACGTCGACTATTTCATGATCCAACGGACCAGGTGTCAATTGGTTAATTGTTTTTACACCACAAAATATAACATTTATTTAAATAACTTTGGACAATCATGCAGTACGCGACACCTTTCTATTTATTTATTAGTCTCGGTCCCAACTTCACTTCATGCCCCGAACTAAGACAGTTAGCCCATCGTCGTTCGGATTCTAATTATAAGAGAAGTGTAAAAATGGAAAGCAAATAATGGAGATGGACAATACATGCAAAAGACGTAACTTGTTATGCAAGTAACGACGAGTTTATCTAATGAGAACTTAACGACAACTTAAAATCTAAGTGGAAAGTCTTGTTTTAAATGTAAACTTAAAATGGAAAACTTTGTTTTAACAACTATGATGTAGTGACTAAAATTACTTGCACGAGAAAAATAAGCAAACTTTAATTATACAATGAAATTACAACTAAATTAACTACGACTTTAAGGGAAGAGAAGAGCGTTGTTAATAAGCGATTAAAAACCGTAAGTAACTAATTAAAATGAGGTTAACTACGAGTTAATAAACTACACTTGAAAGCTAGTAAATGAAATGAGAAGCAACGAGATTAACAAAATTAAAACTACGGAATTGTAAGCGAGTAAGCAAAGCAATAGTAATGATGATTAAAAACCGAAAGTTGCAAGAAACAAATGGTTAGTAACGAGATTACGATGCTGCAGCAAACAAGATTAGTACCGAGATTAAGAGTGAATTACTTAAGCCGAAAACATTAAAAACGAGGTTAGCATTGAGAGAATAAACTGCAGAAATGAAATCTTAACTAAGCAAGGCGAAAACCGAATGCAATGGAATCGAAAATGAACAAAATGATGATTGCAGAAATAAGAACTAAAACCGAGAGACAAGAGATTAGTAAAACGAAATGAGATT
Organism: Saussurea involucrata; assembly: GCA_033807775.1. NCBI lineage: Eukaryota > Viridiplantae > Streptophyta > Magnoliopsida > Asterales > Asteraceae > Saussurea > Saussurea involucrata. The sequence goes on along the minus strand of CM066324.1, from coordinate 6,426,331 downwards.
AATGAAAGCTGGAAACAGGTTACAATCGAGAGCTGCGAATTTGTCTCCAATACATGAACCAAACAGAACCAATGGTGGAAACAGAGAGGTTCGAGTCGTGAGCTAGAGCTTCGGCTCTATTGCTCACTTGCTAGATTGAGACTAAGCTAATTGCTAACTAACAAACCATAGTAACAGAGAGTGGTTGGGGTGCTTTTTTGATACTAAGTATCAGGGATCTCTCTTTTTTCTACTGCATTACAAACATATATATACAGCACATAAGACTTGGAGAAGGAGGTAACAAAAAATGGGTCATACCCATGGATCATGAGATCCATGGGCCGAGAGGCCAAACCGGCTTTTAAAAGCCCATCCACAAAAGTCCATTCCAAGCCCAAAATGTGATGTTAGCATGCATGTAATTTCGGCCCAAGTAGTATACGTGGTCGGCCCAAAAGAATTTCCGCTAACGTCGATCCAAAAATTGCGAGGTATCTACGAACGTCAAAGCCCGGTCTTTAAACAAAAGTCGGAGTCTTTCTTTCTCGTTCCGCAAATCTTCTAGAATTATAACTCCGTAAGCTCGTCTTTACGTTACCTGAAAAGCATAGGATTTGCAATAAGCGTTTTTGGACGTTTTTCATGCAATTATGGACGTTTTGGCCAACTTTACGCACAAGGGCTCGACTTATTTATTTTATGCTAAAATCGCTATAACTACTAAAATTAACTAAATGGGATGGCAAAATGGTTCAAAAATTGGAATTATATAGCTAAAATAGGGTTAAATAAATAACCCTATCACAACCGCAAATTCGAACTGTTGCTTGTCCTCAAGCAACTTCATTAAGAGCACAATTTTTAAACGAGAAAGTGTTGTGTCAATATGGAAAGTGACGATTTAACTAAGTTCTCAAGAATCCCACAAGCATGCATTTGTATTCAACACAATGAAACAATTACTACTTTCGCTTAGTTGAAAAAAAAAATAGCCCTTTACAATTCAATGTTCCTCAACTCATTCTTTAAAACACATCAACCATAAGCTAGCCGAACAACTCAATGCCTAATTGGAAAAAAAAATGCACATGTCGTGAATGGTTTGGCAATTGCTTTTGTACCACTTTCAACATATGGCAATATTTGCCATCTTCTCATTTTGAGGAATTGCATTCGAACACATTGGTCCGAATAAGTGTCTTTGACACTTGACAAGTATGCACGGAAAACATATGTAGAGCTTTGCTCTTTTTGAGTGTTTATGTGTTTTCACGTGTGCTTTTTGTTTTTTGAATATGTGTATGTGTTCATGGGTATTCATGGAGATATGTGCAAAAATTGATATGGTATGAATAATAACCATATCTCCTCCCTAAAACTTTGAATGGTTCAATATCCTCATTGAACATTGAAGAAAAATCGAACCAATTGTTGGTAAGATTTATGTATCAGTGTATGGTGTATGCAAAAATTCTTTATCCAACAAAAATTGGTGAGACACAAAGTTAGACGGCTAGTTCTAGTGATGTGTGAAAAGAGTGAGACTAAGAAAACAAGGAAATTATGTCAGGTTATGGAACAACTAATTGAAAGAGCAGCGAATCATGTATAGAGTACGTGTGCATGGGTTGCATGAATGTATGAGAACAAAAGAAATAGTACCTTCCATAAATAACAACACAAGGAATTCCCATACTAATGAAACTAAAGCTAACGCTAGACATAAAATGTAAAAACATAAACTAAAGAGGATGATCGAAAGAACCTGCCCTACTCCGATGGAGTAGGATGTTGCCTCACGGGCTGCCATAGCAAGTGCATTGGAAAGGGGGTAGTGTCTTCAAAATATCCGGGTGTTCCCTGCTCCATATCAATCGCATGGCATCATCTTTGGCTTTTTCATATTTCAGCCATGCATTCCTTTCTTCTCTGTCCTCTCTCCTTCATTTCTTGATGGTGCTCCACATGTCGTCGTGGGTGCCAGTTATCTGTGTGGTGATAAAGCGTTGGTGTTCTCTTAGTGCCACCCTAATTTCCTTTTTAAAGGAGCAAAGGGCTGCCTCTAAGGAAGCTAAACTGGTACCATCATTCCTCGGTTGAAAGCATGTGTTAGTACGTAACAACCGATCGACGGTCATTTTATCCATGATCATCTTATCCTCCGAGAAATGATCCGTGGATAAAGTGGCAACCTTGGCTTAATGCATGAGAGAATGTATTATGGTGGGATGCGGCATTCGTGCATTAGCCTCATCCGCACCTCCAAGAATGGTATTGGAGATGAGCCGGCCGATATCAATTTTGTGTCCCTCCATAATACAATACAGAATCATAACTCTAAACATGCATAGGTTAGTGTCATGCGAGGTAGGAATCAACGTGTGTCTTAAAAAGTAATACCAAACATTTACTTCTGGTATCAAACAATGTGTGCACAAAATACGTTGTGTTCCTTGAAATTCCCAACGTGACCCTTCATGAGCAATCTTTTTAAGGATTGCGTCCAAGTCATCATCGGTTGCATGATTACAAAGTCTCTGAAACTCAGATGAGTACGGAGGTGGCACCAATCTCAACATTTTATTAGTTTTAAAAGCAGACATTGTTTGGACAAAAAATCACGTCGCTCGACCGCGACCAGAACAGGTAAGACGTATGATTAGGGACTATATCTTGTATTAAGATAAGGTCTCGACAAAGACCTAGAACATCATCGTCGTCCCTCATAAAAGGTAAGTCGAGAGTTCCTCACGACGCTCGACCATAGCGTCGCCCGATCCGCACGACTATTATATAAGGACGTGCGACCTCGACCAAAGCTAACGTTTACCATAACCGTTTGTTAAGTGTTTAATACAGGAGTCAAAGTCATTAAGGAGCAACGACTATAACCGATGCAATCATTAAACAGCCGGCGACCGTAACGGACGAAGATCATTACTCCGGCGACCGTTTCCAACCGTTAAGGCCATTAAAGGAACATTCATGGATGAAGCTAAGGACGCGAAGACTATAAATATCAAGCTCAATCAACATTTCAAGAGATCGAATATCCGGAGATTAACAACCGAAGCAATATTCAAGAACACCTGAAGTGAAGAACCATTATTCTAAGTATCGCTCTCGACGCACGACAACAGCCCTCGACCAGCAGTTCATACTTTGTTTCGTACACGACAAACACCTATTTTTACATTCAAACACTTATACTTTACATTTCGAAGCATTTCCTTCATTTGTATTGTAATCTCTGTACGATCGACACCAGTATCCAAGGATATCGCCCCTGATTGGCGACCATAGTGCAGCGACGACACCCCCTGTCGTCCGCAGGTTTTTTCCTCGATTGAAGTTTTTCCTGCGTCATCAAATCCCTTGTTTCTTTATTTTATTTATCGTCGCACGTCTCGTCGAAAGATTCTTTCTTTAGTTGTTTAAGTCCACATCGACCTTAAGTCGTCCCTTTGGTGCGATTTTTGGCATTAACAGTTTGGCGCCATCCGTGGGACTACATCTAGAGAAAATCCTCGACGAACGTGCATTCTACTAATAGTTTCTTGGAGTTTCTTCTATTTTCTGTTGCAGGAAAATGGCAGCCCCTGGAAATCCGCAGCAAGCCGTCGCTCAGATGTATCAGGAGCTCGAGGTTGCCAGGAATCAACTCAAGGCAATGGCAGAGCAGAATCGCAGAGCAGCTGAAGAGATCGCGCTGCTAAGGAATCCTTTTGGATCCCAGAATGGTCCTAGACCATTCATCCAGAATCCAGGTCCGGGACCAGGCCCGTCCGCGCAGAATCAGCATCCAGGTCCATTCATGCAGAATCAGCAGCCGGTTCCGTTCATTCCGAATCCCCAGCCTGGGAAAATTCCCCCTCAGCAAATCCGACCACCACCCTTGAACAATGGATCCCAACCATTGCAAGTTGGCTCCCAGCCATTTCAGAATGAATCCCAGCCATTTCCCCAGCCGTTCCAAAGTGGTCCGCAACCTTTCCAGCAAGGATCGCAACCTTTCCACCAAGGATCGCAACCTTTCCAGCAAGGATCGCAACCTTTCCAGCAAGGATCGCAATCTTTCCAGCAGAGATCGCAGCCATTTCAGCATGGACCACAATCGTTTCAGAATGGACCGCAGCAATTCCACTATTTGTCGCAACCATATTTTGTTCCGTTCAACGGGGACACCAATGGTTCGTCGCATGGTAATGGCACTAGTCCAGGGACCAATCCCTCGACAGGGGCAAATCCTGATCTTAATGATCCTGTCGCCCAGCGTTTGAAGATGTTAGAAGACCAAAATGAGCGCGCCCTGTCCTTGCTCGCCAAGTTGCCTGGGGCAGCCATGCCTGTCGACGTCGAGCCTCGCTCAGGGTATCAGGCATCGCCAAGTTGCCTGGGGCAGCCATCCCAAAGAAGTATAACATTCCTGCCTTCACTCCCAAGTATTCGGGTGTGACCGATCCAACCGAGCATGTCGCGCAGTATAAGCAGCTCATGTGGACGATATCGATTCTACACATGTACCAGGAAGTATGCATGTGCAAGAGTTTCGGGGCGACTCTCACTGGTCCAGTTCTCCAGTGGTTGATCAATCTAAAACCCAAATCTGTCGGGTCGTTCGCCGAATTGGTCAACCAATTCTCCCGGCAATTCGCCAGCAGTCGTAAGATGGAAAAGCAGACTAGTGATCTGTACTATGTCGTGCAGAAGACCAATGAGTCTATTCGAAGTTATTTCAATAGATTCAATGCCGAAATGATCAGTATCCGCAATTGTGATATCAAAACTGCGATCGAAGCTTATAAGCGTAGTCTAGACGATAGTTCAGGTTTATATATCGATCTGACCAACTATCCCCCAGAGACTTTCGAAGACGTTCGAGCTCGAACCTTAGCATATATGAGGGTCGAAGACGATGCAGCCTTTTGTCGCAAACACACTGACGACAAGAAGCCGTTAGGTGTCAAGAAGCCAGAATTCAAGCCGAAAGCCATATCCAGAATAGAGCCAGCGCGTCAGATTTCCAACGTTCGTTTCAAGACGAAAGCAGAAGCTAAAACCTCGACTAAATTCCCTATGTACCCCAAGATCTCCTCTTATGGGTTCAAAGGGTCAGCTAAAGACTTAGTCGAAGCTCTGAAGACCACCCAAGCAACCATCCGGTGGCCGAAGAAGTCAGACTTGGACGATGCTAAGAAGGATAAATCAAAGTGGTGCGACTTCCACGTCGACCATGGTCATGCGACAGATGATTGTATCGCACTCAAGAAGGAATTGGCATATCATGTTCCACAAGGTAATCTCAAAGATATTATTGACGATGTCGTTCTTCTAGCTAATAGCCACCAATCGTCAGTGCCCAAGCTTGCAAAGATCATCAATTGCATCACTGGTCGTTCGGACGTGTGTGGTCTGACGTACTCCGCAGCTAAGCGTCATGCCAGTCAAGCGCCCGACGACCGGCCTATTCCTCGTTCATCCAGACCCAAAGGAGATTTGGAACTAGAAGCCATGAAGATCATGTTCGACCAAGTCGACCTCGGCGACTCGTACCAAAAGCATCACGACGGGTTGATCATTCAACTCACGGTCGGTAACTGTTTGACGCGTCGAGTATTGGTAGACGGGGGCAGTTCAGCAAACGTCATTTTTCTCAACACTATCAAAGCCATGGGAATTGATCGCTCAGAAATCACCCCACGTTCGACAACTTTGGTCGGTTTCAATGGAGAAGCGACGAGCACCTTCGGAGAGATAATTTTGCCCGTCTATGTCGGAGGAGTCAATAAGCAGACTAAGTTCAGTGTTATCGACTGTGCGTCAACCTATAACATAATCTTAGGTCGACCATGGATTCATGAAATGAAAGCCGTTCCCTCGACATATCATCAAATCATGAAATTCCTTACGTCGTGGGGAATCCAAGAGATCAGAAGCGAGCAAAAAGTCACTCGAGATTGCTATAAAGCCACCTTGAAGCCGCGAAAATAGGCCGTCAAGAACGTCACTCCAACCCAAGGCAAAACACGATCATAAGAGTCACGACAGGTTTGTTTCTTTTTTCTGAAATAACAGGTTCGCCAGGTCGTGCGACGCGTATATTGTGGTGATTTGCGACGACATGTCCCAGATCTAGCATATCGTCTCAAAGCCACCACAAGGGGGCAAGATGATACAATATATCCAGAGGCCCAGCAAGAAAACCAAAAATTCAAAGTATTTCAGAACACTCGACAAGAAGGTACGTTCCTTACCCTTTTTCATTTTTTACATACGATTATTTACCAAGACAATTACTGACTTAAGCATCGGAGGGTCGTTGGTTAGCCAACAACCAAACCCCCGACATCGCTTTATCGCAGGATCGCACGACATAGATGATCAGGTCCATGACTTGATCACGCCTCATAGCTCGTCGAACGACTTAATCGCACGATCTTATAGTCTAAACGACTTTGTAGTCTGAGTTTCTTAACTTAGAAAAACTTCGCGTTTTGAATGTATGCCTTAGTCGCATGTATTTATGTTTGTCAGCGTAATAAAAACCCTTACGATTTATGTGTCAATGGGTGCTTAAATCGCATGCTCTCATATTACGCTCGAGCTCTTGCTCTAACAATAGGCGACGTAGTTGCATGACTTATCATGTATTCCACAATCAGTTACATAACTAACAACATTTATGTGACGAGATTGTCAATTCGATAAAAAAAAACAACTTCCATTTCATCAGGTCAATATGTTACATCCAAAAAATTGACCACCAACGGCCAACAAAAACAAAGGAAGTAAAAATTCCTAAACTGCGGGAGGAACATCCATCGCATTATTGCCTGAAGTCCCGACCTGAGGATCATCATCTGCCATTTCCCTCGTTCGACTTAGGGCTTGCAGTTCGTACTGAGCATCGAAAAGCTGAATAGCTAACTCATCGACGCGTGCCAAAGCCAACCTCTCTCTCTCCAATGCTGCCTCCTCCCTTTTCAAAGCAGACGCCACCAACTCCTCGGCTTTCAACATCTCGGCGTACAATGCCAGAGACGACTGGAACGTCTAAAAATACACGAAAAAGGGTTAGACAACGAACGACATAGAACGTTGAAACAAGTCATGAAATATTGACACTTTATGAGAACGCCAGACTGGCAACCTGAGATCTTATCTCTCCAGCCGGAACCCCGTGAAAACGCTCCCTGAAAGATGGAAGCAACCACCTCTCCAAGTGAGGAAACAACGTCGTCCCGTCTAGGACACCATCCGCCATAAAGTCCGACGGCAATGAAAAATTAACCGTCGTGACTTCGGCCGACAACCCTTCGCCCCTGACGGCAGATGATGGGGTTGACATCTTGAACACCGGTCTCGTCATTGTCGCCGAAAGTGCCGAACTTGCCGGTGTCGCGTCCATCGCGCCAGGATGGCTGGATGACGCCTTCGCCTTCTTAGGTAGAACAACTCTCGATGAGTTATCAACCCTCGATGACGGTTCCCTCAGGAACGTCTTCCTGGTTCTCTTTTGGCTCGACCTAGCTGTTGAAACGTCTTCATCCCGAAGGGCGCGCATGATCTGCTTCCCTCTCGCCTTAGAGACTGATTTCCTCTCAGTCGACACTAACCAGGAAATACATGAAGCATCAGATGGAAAATATAAATGGTGAAAATCAACAATCGTAAAATGTTTAGCGGTCGTTTCCTCTCGTTCAGCGTCCACCGCCACGTCCTCGTCTTCGGCCACCAATTGCCACGTAACAAAAGATCGTTCGTCAATGCTAAGACTCAAGAACTTGTTGATCTTAGCCTGGGAATCCGCAGTCGGTTTCACTTTGTTAAACTGAATCTCTGAGGATAACAGGAGAAGAGTGGTAAGTAAAATCCATAAGAATGAAACTCAGAAAATGGCGAAGCATACCTGTCTTATTCCAGCATGACCGCATCCAATCGCTGTTGGAATCCAGTGAATCGGCAAGAACAAACACATACCTCGACTTCCACCCACGATCATTAACACCAGTTCCCAAAACCAAAGAACGATCACCCCTGAACTTAGAATAAGGACTATAACGCCAGTTCTTATCCTTTTTAACTTGATACGCCGCCAAGAAATCATTCATGATCATAGGAGACTCCTATTTTGCGGACGCTCGCTCAATAACCAGTAGAACTCGCCAAAGTTGGGGCATCAATTGTCCCGGTGACACATCGAAATCCTGCATGAATGACTTAGATAAACCAAAAAACGGCCACTGAAACCCTATCTTAAAAGGATACTCATACAAAGTAATATATCCCTTGGGGCAGTCCATAGAACGAACAATCCCCGGACATCGCAACTCTATATTTGCTGGGATTTTTGACAAACTCCTAAAAGTATCTAAGGCTACGTGATTCATGATAAGGCTAACAGGTTCCGTCGACATTCTGAATCGGAGGACAGAACAAGATCTTATATAAACGCTCTAAACTGCTAACCGAAGATTCGCAAAGATTCGAATAAGTTCGAGTGAAAATTGGTAAAAAATCAGAACAAAATCTCTTCTCAAAAAACACTTCGAAAACGTATCAAGAAAAGATTCATCATGATCTCTATTTATGCAACCGATCATATCAGGACGAGTGTTTCGATAATCAACACGCGTCCATGCCCTTTCGTATACCCACCTGGATCTTCGACACTTGTCTTCGACAGCTGGTAAGCATCATCGTGCGTCAGTATGACGTCACAACTTTTCAACTTCTCGTTCAGTTAAAGGCGAACCGGTCTAGTCCCACGACAACCAGGTAAGTCCCTCAACCCAGGTCACAAGTCTAAGCGTTCGACAAGCAAAATTTAAAACTTAAATTTGACATTCAATTTTCAAATTTTGGGGGCAAACTGTTTGGGCAAAAAATCACGTCGCTCGACCGCGACCAGAACAGGTAAGACGTATGATTAGGGACTATATCTTGTATTAAGATAAGGTCTCGACAAAGACCTAGAACACCATCGTCGTCCCTCATAAAAGGTAAGTCGAGAGTTCGTCACGACGCTCGACCATAGCGTCGCCCGATCCGCACGACTATTATATAAGGACGTGCGACCTCAACCAAAGCTAACGTTTACCATAACCGTTTGTTAAGTGTTTAATGCAGGAGTCAAAGTCATTAAGGAGCAACGACTATAACCGATGCAATCATTAAACAACCGGCGACCGTAACGGACGAAGATCATTACTCCGGCGACCGTTTCCAACCGTTAAGGCCATTAAAGGAGCATTCATGGATGAAGCTAAGGACGCGAAGACTATAAATATCAAGCTCAATCAATATTTCAAGAGATCGAATATCCGGCGATTAACAACCGAAGCAATATTCAAGAACACCTGAAGTGAAGAACCATTATTCTAAGTATCGCTCTCGACGCACGACAACAGCCCTCGACCAGCAGTTCATACTTTGTTTCGTACACGACAAACACCTATTTTTACATTCAAACACTTGTACTTTACATTTCGAAGCATTTCCTTCATTTGTATTATAATCTCTGTACGATCGACACCAGTATCCAAGGATATCGCCCCTGATTGGCGACCATAGTGCAGCGACGACACCCCCTGTCATCCGCAGGTTTTTTCCTCGATTGAGGTTTTTCCTGCGTCATCAAATCCCTTGTTTCTTTATTTTATTTATCTCCACACGTCTCGTCGAAATATTCTTTCTTTAGTTGTTTAAGTCCACATCGACCTTAAGTCGTCCCTTTGGTGAGATTTTTGGCATTAACAGACACACAAACTGGGGTTTGTCGGACAGTGAGTTCTATTCCATTTGTAACAGAAAGCTCGGAATAAAAATCAAGTATCCAGTCTCTATTGTATGAGTCAGGGACACTACAAAGTAGTTCCCATCCTAGTTTGGTGATTGTTTGTTGAAACTGTGGGTGTGCAAGTAATATGCGTTGATCAAAACCTTTCGGAGAATGTACGAATTTAGTTTCAAAAGATTTATGACGTATCAATGCCTCATGAGAACTAAACATATTCATGTGAGTAATATGGAGATTAGAGATGTTACCCACTTTCATTTTACCCTTGTTCCTTTGACCGACAGATTGTGATGGCAGTGTGGCCTGTTCTTCTGTTTCGATCTCCTTATCCGAATCATCACTCGAGTTGCTAATCTCGCCCTCTTCTCGTTCTCGAATGACCACACCTGTGTTGCTGATTTTTTGCTTTTTTACGGGTGTGTCATTGATTTCAACCACTGCCTTATTTCTGCGTTTGTACTGAATGGGGGGTTTTGGTTAGACAGTGTGTTCGAGGTTAGGGATGAGAGGTGAGGGGAGTGGTGGTGCAAATGAAATAGGGCTCGGTGATGAAATGGGTGCTAAGGCCGTGGGTTCAGTGGTCGAGTGGGATGGTGGTAGAGTGAGAGTGGGGAAAGTGAGTGAGGGCGTGGGATTAGTGGTTCGGTGGTCAAGTGGTACAGTTGTGGGTGCGATAGGAGGGTACTCCAAATTGAGTATTGGGGCTCGACGCACCGGTCGGAATGCAGAAGGTCGGTTCAAAATTGGTTCGCCGTTCGAGTCTAGCACGACCGCGGACGCAAAGGGTTGGGGTGCGAGAGGTAAAGGTCGAGAGGAAGAGGTTTGAGAGTCATACCTCGCAGTAGGATACCCTGGCGGATGCGGTGGAGGTGCGGCGGTGCGTTGGGTCTCGATCAAATACTGCTGAATCGCCAGCGGAGCTCGGTGAAACTGAGCCGGTAGCTCCAAACCTAGAAAATCATGGGTGATAATCGTCGGTTGAGTAGGGGTTTGGGTAGGCGATCGATGTGTGTCTGAAATCGAACCGAATAAATAGGGTAGGTTAGGGTTTTGGTTCTCCATGAGGATCGACGATCGGTGATGGCAGGGAGAATCGTTGGCGATTATCGGAACGATGGCCGGAAAGTTTAGGTGCGTATTTGCTGGTATGGGTTTGTTTTTCCAGCTTGGTTGCTCGTGTATAAGAAGAAGAAGAAAGCGAGGGACCGAAGGTCTTCATGGGGAACAGAAAATGGAGTCAGAACTGAACAGTAGCAGAGGTAGGACGTCAGCGTCGGCGATGATGTGTGCGGCGTTTGTGTGGTCGAGAGAGATGAGAGTAGAGAGAGATAGAGAGAGTTTGTTTTTGTTCCAGTACGATGAAGTACTCTCAATTTCCCTATACTGTTCAACTTCCAAACACTGAGATAAAATCTACAGTGTACTTTCCTAAATCCATTAACCAAATATGGGTTTAGTTTAACCAAACTAGAGTAGTTAACCTAACCAAACCATAAATCAGATTTTTAAACATCTCCATGGGCCGAAAAATTTGATTGGGCTTGATACTAGACATGGGCCAAGATTATGAATTCTTAACAATGGGCCGATTATAATATCAAACCAACCAGATTTTTGGGCTTCGGTAAAATGAATCGTAAACTGCGTTTTGCGATCGGAGCGTTGTAATCTCGAAAATTCATTTTACTGCTCATGTCTGAATTATCTTTTCTGTCTAAAACCTGAGAGAACGATTTATAAAAAAATTTGGCCAAGGGCTGAAAATTTTATATTTCCTTCATTAATCGTGCGGATTCCTTATTCTTCCTTCTTTCAAAACATCTCCTCTTTGTTTAGTTCGTTCCCTCTTCTTTAAAATAAGAAACTATACATGGAAAAAAAATAAAAAAAATCTTTTTCGTTCTTTTGAAATAATTATTTACAATCTCTTGGATTATGAAAAATCCATGAGCATCCAGGTAGATTCTCAATTCTGGAGGTGAACAACCTCAAGAGGTTGTTGTATCAGTGCAGTAGGCTCGATGAAAGGTTTTACCCTTTGACCATTTACTTTGAAAGTGTCTCCCTTTTCTGGATTAATTAATTCGATAACACCATAGGGATAGACTTTTGCAATCTGATATGGTCCAGTCCATCTGGAATTCATCTTTCCAGGAAATAACTTGAGTCTAGAATTAAACAATAAAACTTGCTGACACGCAAAGAACTCTTTTGGCACTGTTTTCTTATCATGCCATTTTTTGGGGTTTTCTTTGTAAAGTTCGGCATTTTCGTAAGAAAAATTCCTGTGTTCTTCTAGTTCGCAAAGTTGCAGAGTTCTTTTCTGCCAGCTTCATCTAAACTCATGTTAAGTTCCTTAATAGCCCAGTAGGCTTTGTGCTCTAATTCAACAAGTAGGTGACAGGCCTTTCCAAAAACCAATTTATAGGGAGACATTCCAATGGGGGTCTTATAAGCAGTACGGTAGGCCCACAGGGCATCATCCAATTTGGAGGCACAGTCTTTTCTGTATGGCTTAACTACCTTGGCCAAAATACCTTTGATTTCTCTGTTGGACAGTTCAGCCAAACCATTGGTTTGCGGGTGATAAGCAGTTGCCACCCTATGTTGAATGTTATATTTGTTTAGAACTTCCTCCAATAAATTGTTGATGAAGTGAGTGCCTTCATCACTGATTAAGGCACGAGGTGTACCAAATCTAGTGAATATGTGCTTGTGAAGAAATTTAACAACGGTCTTAGCATCATTGGCATGGCAGGCCATAGCCTCCACCCATTTGGACACATAATCGACAGCTACCAGGATATAGGCACAGTTGTTGGACAGTGGAAAAGGTCCCATGAAGTCAATGCCCCAAACGTCAAATAATTCTACTTCTAAAATTCCATTTAAGGGCATTTCATTCCATTGAGAGATGTTTCCACTTCTCTAACACTCACCACAACTTTTTGCAAAATTGTGAGCGTCATTGTTCAAGGTGGGCCAATAAAATCCTGATTGTAAGACCTTTGCAGTTGTCCTTTGTCCACCAAAATGACCACCACAGGGTCCTGTGTGACAGTGATGTAGGACAGATGTCACTTCTTCTTTTGGGATGCACCTTCGTATCACCTGATCTGCACAAATTTTAAACAAATATGGATCATCCCACAGGAACTGTCTAGAATCACAAATAAGTTTCTTTCTCTGATGTTTGTTGAGTTCCTTGGGAATGATCCCACAAGCCAAATAATTAACAATATCTGCAAACCAAGGTAATGCAGCATGTTGTACAGCTAAAATTCTCTCATCTGGAAAAACCTCACAGATATCACTAATGTGTTCTTTTGTGTCTTGTTTTTCCAGTCTTGATAAGTGGTCAGCCACTTGGTTATTTATACCCTTCCGATCAACAATATCCAAATCAAATTCTTGTAACAACAAGACTCACCTGATTAACCGAGGTTTTGCATCTTTTTTAGAAATAAGATACTTGATGGCAGCATGATCAGTGTGCACAGTTGTTTTGGCACCCATCAAGTATGATCTAGATTTTTAAAAAGCAAAAACCACGGCTAATAATTCTTTTTCGGTGGTGGTGTAATTGATTTGAGCCTCGTTGAGGGTTTTACTAGAATAATATATGGAATGAAAAACTTTATTCTTCTTTTGTCCTAAAACGGCTCCAACAGCCCAGTCACTTGCATCACTCATGATTTCAAAAGGTAAGGACCAATCAGGTGCCACTATTACAGGGGCGATGACCAATGCTTCCTTTAAGATTTTAAAAGCCTTTTTACAATCTTCATCAAAGTTGAAAGCATGGTCATGCTGTAATAGTGAGCATAGAGGTTTGGATATTTTGGAAAAATCTTTTATGAACCTCCTATAAAATCCTGCATGTCCTAAAAAACTTCTGATCCCTTTCACAGTGGTTGGTTCAGGCAAATTTGCAATTACTTCCAACTTTGCCTTATCAACCTCAATACCTCTATTGGAGATGAGATGTCCTAACACAATGCCTTCTCTAACCATAAAGTGGCATTTTTCCCAGTTCAAAACCAAATCTGTTTCTTCACACCTTTTTATACTTTTTTCAAGGTTTTCTAAACACAGATCATATGATGTTCCATAAACAGAAAAATCATCCATGAAGACTTCCATGGATTGTTCAAGCATATCTGAAAGAATAGACATCATACATCTTTGGAAAGTGGCTGGAGCATTACAAAGTCCAAAAGGCATTCTTCTAAAAGCAAAAGTGCCGTAAGGGCAGGTGAAAGTGCTTTTCTCTTGGTCTTCAGGTGCAATGGCAATTTGATTATAACCTGAGTAACCATCTAAGAAACAATAAAACTCTTTCCCAGCCAGTCTGTCTAACATTTGGTCTATGAAGGGTAATGGAAAATGGTCTTTTTGGGTTGCTTGATTAAGCTTCCGGTAGTCCATACATATCCTCCAACCTGATACTACTCTGGTGGGTATAAGTTCAGTCTTCTCATTTGTTATCACAGTTACTCCTCCTTTCTTGGGCACACATTGCACTGGACTAACACACGTACTACTAGCAATAGGATAGATTATGCCAGCATCAAGCCATTTTAAAATCTCTTTTTTCACAACCTCTTTCATCATGGGATTGAGTCTTCTTTGAGGTTCAACAGAGGTAAAATCCTTGTTTTCTAAAATGATTTTATGTTGACAAATGGTAGGGCTTATGCCCTTCAAATCAGCAATGGTCCATCCTATGGCTCTTTTGTGCAGTTTTAGCATACTAACCAATTTTTCCTCTTGATCAGATTCTAGGGATGATGAAATAATGACTGGTAACTTCCCTGATTCTCCTAAAAAGGCATACTTCAAATGTGCGAGAAGCTGTTTCAACTCTAAATCTGGAGCACATTCTAAAGAAGGAATAAGGGTCTTACTATCCTTATTTTCTAATACTTCAATAGCAGAGGTGACCTGTATGTCTTCTAAATCATGAAACTCTGCTATATCATCTTCACTATCAGATTCTCCAATTCCCATAGCCTCCCCAAAACTTTGGTCTTGACACCAAGATTCAATCAAACCTAAGGTAGAACATTCCTCTCTTTCTTCAGGATATTTAAGGGAGTCTAACACATTAAAAGTCACCTGTTGGTCTTGCACTCTCATGGTCAACTCACCTTTTTGAACATCTATCAGGGTTCTACCTGTAGCTAAGAAAGGTCTTCCTAAGATAATAGGAATGTCTTTGTCAGCTTCAAAGTCTAAAATGATAAAATCTGCAGGGAAAATAAACTTATCAACCTGGACAAGGATATCTTCAATCTTACCCTTAGGCCAAGCTATGGACTTATCTGCTAATAGGAGAGAAACAGTTGTGGGTCGAGCTTCACCTATGCCTAAGGTGTTAAAAAAAGACAAGGGCATAAGGTTTACACTGGCTCCTAAATCACATAAGGCTTGTCCTACTTCTTTTCCTCCTATGGAACATGGTATTGTAAAACTACCCGGATCTTTCATCTTGGGAGGGATTTTGTTTGACAATAAAGCACTACAGCCTTCAGTCAGAGCTACAGTCTCATACTCATTCAACTTTTTCTTTTTGCTCAAAATGTCTTTTAGAAACTTTGCATAGGTTGGCATTTGTTCAATTGCCTCAACCAAAGGAATGTTTATATGCAACTGTTTAAAAACATCTAAAAACTTTTTGAATTGCAATTGCTCTTTCTCATTCCTCATTCTTTGAGGATAATGAATGTAAAGAGGAACTACAGTAGGAGGTGTAGTCTTTTGAAGAGTAGGTGCTGGTGTTGATGGTAAGGTGGTGTCTTTCCTAATGTCACTAGGAACTTTGGGACTATCACCAGCTTATGACACATCCACAACAGGTGTTTCTTTGGTTTGTGAATCTTTCTTGGGCTTGTCTGGAATTAATAGTGGAAAAATGGGAATGGTAATGGAACTACTGGGCACACTGATGTTAGTGGTCCCAATATTTCCACTAGCTTGAGCAGAGCTTGAGACTGTGTCTTTCTTTTCTGGCTCTGTTTTGTTAAGATCTTTTTGTGAATTTTCTATTAAATCCTTACCACTCCTCAAAGTTACAGCTTTCACATGCTCTTTTCCGATTCTCGGGGGTATTTCAGTATCACTAGGTAATGAACCGGGAGGACGTTTCCTCATCTCTAAAGCCATTTGACCCATCTGGGTCTCTAGATTCTTGATAGATGCATGAGTTTGGGACATGAATCCCTTCATCATAGCTTCCAAAGAAGTATATGACTCGGCATGATGGTTGGACTTTTGAAAAGCATGCTGATTATTTTGAGAATTTGCGTGCTGATTGTTTTGAGGCATGTGCTGAAATTGCTGGTTTTGACCTTGCAATCTTGGTGGTGGTGGATTCAATGATGGATTGTGCCATGAAAAGTTAGGATGGTTCCTCCACTCAGGGTTGTAAGTTTGAGAAAAGGGACCTCCTTTGTTATTGTTATTATTGTGATTTCCATGACCAACATAGTTGATACTCTCAGGGTTTCCAGGACAACGATCAAAGTTGTGGCCATCGCCACAATATGTGCATTGTATAGATTGGACAGTAGGAGGTGGTGCAACAGGGTTGAGTGTCACAGCATTAAGGTTTTTAATCAAAGATGCCATGTCACTTAACTGAGTAGATATTAATGCGTAAGCATCGGGATCTTGCACTCCTGCTGTTTTTCTAACTGGTAGTGCACGTGGATCAGCCCACTGACCATTGTTGTTGGAAATTCTTTCAAGGATGTCATATCCTTCATTATAGGTACAAGAGGTGAAAGCTCCATTTGCAGTAGCGTCGAGCATTTGTTTTGCAGTAATATTTAAACCACTATAAAACGTCTCTAACTGAATGTAGTATGGAATGCCATGGTGAGGGCATTTTCTCAAAAGTTCCTTGTACCTATCCCATGCATGAGGAACTGCTTCATCGTCCATTTGTCTAAATGTGCAGATTGCATTTCTGGACTTGGCGTTCCTCGTGGGTGGAAAATATTTTTTTTTAAATTTCTCAGCCATTTGGGCCCATGTAACTATTGAATCTGGTTTCAAGGAGTTATACCAAGATCTTGCACTGTCTCTTAAAGAATATGGAAAAAGTTTTAATTTCAGTGCATCATCTTCAACTCCAGGAATCTTAAAAGAATCAGTAATTTCCATGAAAGACCGTAAGTGAGAATGAGGATCTTATGTTGCCATACCAGCGTATTGACCGTTGGTCTATAACATATGAAACATAATTGGTTTCAACTCAAAGTGGTGGGTTTGCAAAGTTGGTTTTAAAATTCCTGAGTGTAACTGAGTTAAAACAGGAATGGCGTACGACATGATACCACCATCTTTTGAGTTAGCTAACCGAAAGATGGTTTGTTCCTCATCATCAATATTATTAACTGGCCAGTTTTCTGGTATTTCTCCATTATTATTAGGATGCCCATGATTATTGAAAAGCGGGGGAGCTTCTTCCTCATCCTCTGACGCAGAAGAATAATGGTCAGACATTTCGGGAGAATTTAAGACTGTGTTAGCTCTTTGGATTCTTCTTCGTTGCCTAAACGTTCTTTCAATGTCAGGATCAAATTCGAAAAGTTCACCGTGAGGCAACCTTGGCATACACCAAATCTTTTTGTTTTTTTTTTCTAAAAGATGGAAGAAAAACTTGCTTTTAAAAACTTTACTTTTAACAAAAGAAAAAATTCTAGCGTGCTTCCCCGGCAATGGCGCCAAAAACTTGATGACTGATTTGGTGTACCCCTTTTATCGATGATATTATGATCAAAACGTGGTGTCTATCGGGCCAAATCTTTCAATAAATAAACCTTAACGCAAGTATACATCTTGGTTTACTATCGTCTCAAAATAAGTAATAATGGTACAAAAGTACCGGATATCGAACCCATAGGGAAGCGTGGAAAAGTTTCTCTTTAAAAGTCCAATTTGTAAAAGTGAGTTTCAGATGGCGAATTCGAAAACAATATTTTGGTGGTTTGATTAACAACTAATGACAGAAATCAGTTATAAAAAGAAGCACAGGGTATAAAGATCCGTTGGGATGATCGTAATAATTAAATATAGCGATGAGACCGCATTCCTCAGTTATCTCAGACGTCGACTATTTCATGATCCAACGGACTAGGTGTCAATTGGTTAATTGTTTTTACACCACAAAATATAACATTGATTTAAATAACTTTGGACAATCATGCAGTACGCGACACCTTTCTATTTATTTATTAGTCTCGGTCCCAACTTCACTTCATGCCCCGTACTAAGACAGTTAGCCCATCGTCGTTCGGATTCTAATAATAAGAGAAGTGTAAAAATGGAAAGCAAATAATGGAGATGGACAATACATGCAAAAGACGTAACTTGTTATGCAAGTAACGACGAGTTTATCTAATGAGAACTTAACGACAGCTTAAAATCTAAGTGGAAAGTCTTGTTTTAAATGTAAACTTAAAATGGAAAACTTTGTTTTAACAACTATGATGTAGTGACTAAAATTACTTGCACAAGAAAAATAAGCAAACTTTAATTATACAACGAAATTACAACTAAATTAACTACGAGTTTAAGGGAAGAGAAGAGCGTTGTTAATAAGCGATTAAAAACCGTAAGTAACTAATTAAAACGAGGTTAACTACGAGTTAATAAACTAAACTTGAAAGCTAGTAAATGAAATGAGAAACAACGAGATTAACGAAATTAAAACTACGGAATTGTAAGCGAGTAAGCAAAGCAATAGTAATGATGATTAAAAACCGAAAGTTTGCAAGAAACAAATGGTTAGTAACGAGATTACGATGCTGCAGCAAACAAGATTAGTACCGAGATTAAGAGTGAATTACTTAAGCCGAAAACAGTAAAAACAAGGTTAGCATTGAGAGAATAAACTACAGAAATGAAATCTTAACTAAGCAAGGCAAAAACCGAATGCAATGGAATTGAAAATGAACAAAATGATGATTGCAGAAATAAGAACTAAAACCGAGAGACAAGAGATTAGCAACGAGATTAGTAAAACGAAATGAGATTAATGAAAGCTGGAAACAGGTTACAATCGAGAGCTGCGGATTTGTCTCCAATACATGAACCAAACCGAACCAATGGTGGAAACAGAGAGGTTCGAGTCGTGAGCTAGAGCTTCGGCTCTATTGCTCACTTGCTAGATTGAGACTAAGCTAATAGCTAACTAACAAACCATAGTAACAGAGAGTGGTTGGGGTGATGTTTTGATACCAAGTATCAGGGATCTCTCTTTTTTCTACTGCATTACAAACATATATATACAGCACATAAGACTTGGAGAAGGAGGTAACAAAAAATGGGTCATACCCTTGGATCATGAGATCCATGGGCCGAGAGGCCAAACCGGCTTTTAGAAGCCCATCCACAAAAGTCCATTCCAAGCCCAAAATGTGATGTTAGCATGCATGTAATTTCGGCCCAAGTAGTATACGTGGCCGGCCCAAAAGAATTTCCACTAACGTCGATCCAAAAATTGCGAGGTATCTACGAACGTCAAAGCCCGGTCTTTAAACAAAAGTAGGAGTCTTTCTTTCTCGTTCCGCAAATCTTCTAGAATTATAACTCCGTAAGACCGTCTTTATGTTACCTGAAAAGCATAGGATTTGCAATAAGCGTTTTTGGACGTTTTTCATGCAATTATGGACGTTTTTGGCCAACTTTACGCACAAGGGTTCAACTTATTTATTTTACGCTAAAATCACTATAACTACTAAAATTAACTAAATGGAATGGCAAAATGGTTCAAAAATTGGAATTATATAGCTAAAATAGGGTTAAATAAATAACCCTATCAGGTTCCTCTGTCATTATCCCTTTGCCTTTGTCTTTTGCCTTCGGCTGTAGATCTTTTTGTAGATATAGGATTGCCTCTTTTGGATTTGTAGGGATTGCCTCTGTTGGTTTTGAAACTTGTTCTTCTGAGGACTTGGTTGGTGAGGCTTTTGTGGTTTTGCTCAGATGTTTTATTTTGTGAATAATGGTTTTGGTTCGGGTTTTGGGTGTGGGAGATGGGAGATTTGGTTCTTCTGGTGTTTTTGGTGTTGGGGTATGGAGTTTCTCTGGTGATTTTGGTTTTGGTGATTGGGATGGTTGATCTTCTTCGGAGGATGTTAGGATTTGGAATACTTCATGGGTTGGGATATCTTCTCCGAATACAGAAGATGTTTCCACAGAGGTGGGTGTTGCCTCTATGGTTTTCTGTTGTTGATCTTCATTGGTTTCAGGTACTTGGGTTATGATTGGGGTTTCTTCAGAGAGTATTTCCACAGAGGTGGTTGTTTCCTCTGTGGTCTGTTGTTGGTTTCCTCCTTGGGTTTGAGTTTGGGGAACTTGGTTTAGGGGTTCTGCGGATACCGGCGGAGCTGGTAGACCTTTGCTTGCAGCTTTCTCCCTTTGTTTCTCCCCCTCAGGATGATCTGATGAATCATCAGAGTCATCCTGACCCTTATTTGTCGTACCCTCTGCTCTGCATGAAGCTTCTGGCTTTTTGGGCGGTATTGCACCTGCAGCTGTCATCTTTGCGCATAGGTCATCGCAGAGGCCAAGGAGTGTATGGACCTCTGCTTCTGTGTTGACGCGCATTTTGTCGACGTTTTTTCTGAAGTCTTTCACGTAATTTGCGTTAGCTGCAGTGAAGGCTGTGATGAGCTCTGTGACCTGGTCGATTACCCCTTGGCCGAGTTCTGTGAGCTGAGCTCTGGTCATGTAGTCAGAGGGTTTCATGGCCAGAGTTTCCCTTGTAGTTTGCTCCTGAATTTGCTCGAGGGCCTTCTTCAGATCTTCTAGTGTAAGGCCCGGAGAGGTTGGGGTAATGTCTTTCTTCAGCTTTTCGAGGAGGTCGTTTACACAGCTTTGGAATGCAGAGGTTGTGGCTCTCTCAAAGTTTGCAGTAGCAGAGTTGGTAGAGGTTGTCGCAACTGTTCTCATCTGGGCTAGAGCATTGTGCACCTCTGTGGACAGGTTGTCCATTTTGGTGTTCATATCGGTGATGGCCCTCGTGGTAACATCTGCAAAGGAATCAAAAGAGCTTTTCAACTCTTTTAATGTGGTGTCCATAGAGGTGACAAGGGTTTGGAACTCATCCCTTTATACATGTGGACTTGGTGTAACCTCTGGGGGAACACATTCGTCCCCAGAGTGAGTCCCTGTTCCTTGGACACCTTCTTTCGTCCCTGTTTCGATGTTGAGGACGGAAGGATTTCCCTTTAATCCTCGAGCAGAGGCTTTATCAGCCTCAGACTCTATAGAGGTTCATTTAAGGACATTGTCTTGATCCACTCCAGAGGTGGGTACAAGAGTATCCTTATGTTGACTCGGAGACTTGTCTAGAGTATCTCCGTCCTTGTGCACTCTAAGCTCCTCTGAAGAGCCTGTTGGACCAATATGTGTGTGCGTGTCAGAGGAAACGAATTCCTCTGTAGGGATTTCTGTTGTGATCAGGGGCGATGGATCACGAACTAAGGGTAAGTCCTTTTGAGATGACTCCCCTGGAATGGTGTCCCCGGTTAATATTGGCACAGAGGTAGAAAGAGTTACCTCTGCCCGGTCAGTTTGGGTTGGGGTCGAGTCGTGCTGCTCTTTTTCAATAACATCTTCTGCCACTAGACTGGCGATGTTAGAAGTGTGGGTAGCACTGGGAGGTGGTTGGGGATGTGTGCCTCTACTATTCCAGGCATCAGTTCTAGCTTCTGCTTCTGTGGAGCATCCAACCACTTCTTCACCATCGATTGTCTCAGTCTCTTTCTCTACTCTATGGCCCGCTGCTTCTACCCTAACTTCTGTAGTGGCTTTTGCCCCAGTGATTAAGGAGTCGTACATTGGATGAGAGCCACTTAAATCTTGTACGTGAGGGTGATAAAGACCTTCTTTTACTTGGTCGTCTTCCTCTTCATCAGTTTCCACCATATCCTCTGAGACTAAGACTGGTGGGGATTTGGTGGTAGCCTTAGCCAGATCCGTTGGGCTTGCTCTGAGCACATCAAATCTGCGTTGGGTGAAGGGATTCTGTAGAACTTCCGGAGTCTTAGACTGATTATTCTGTGGGGTTTGGTCATCATCATCCAGGTCCGAAGAGATTCTGAAGTCTGGTGCTTCTGTAGAATGATGAGATAGGGCTTCTGCAGTCCATCCAGAAGGGTCTAAAGAGTGTGCAATCCCGGGTTGTTGGAGGAAGACAGAAAAATCACCCTGCTCTTCTGCATAATTGATGGGTAAAGGGGATTGCAGAGGTTGCTCTTGGGCTTCTTCTGTTGTTCCTCCTTCCTCTGCAATGGTTTGCATTGGAGTTTGAGGTTTCTTGGATTTCTTCTTGCTCCTCCTTTTCTTTTGTCTGGGGGCACCTTCCTCAGAACACTTATGTTTTCTCTTCCTTTTGTCTTTTGGAGGAGAGGGAGGTGCAGAAGCTCCAACTTCTGTTGCAAGAGGAGGGGATTGTTGGATTTGTGCAGCACTGGTAGAAGTACCCTCTGTTGTCTTCCTCTTCTTATGAGCCTTCTTCTTCTTGGGGGTGGAGGTAGAGGTTTTGCTCTTAGGAGTAGAGGGGATTGTGTTTCGCAGAGCATACAAGTTTTCTTGTACCTATTCGTGCTTAGCCAAGGCCACTGCCCATTCTTCGCCAGGCATTCTTTCTACAACCCTAGATCCTAAGGGAGCTCCTAGACGCGGGGGTGTCATAGGACTCGGTTCTGGAGTCCTATGATCGCGTATGTATTCTAACTTAAGGGTCTTGTCTATAGCGTATCCAGAAGTTTCTTTGGCAGAGGTCTGCAGAATGGGTATTCATCTTCGTGCTCTGTTGGGGTGTTTTTGTTCAGGGGATACATTCTGGCCGTTGGTCCCTCCATTGGCCATTTTTGTAGATGGAGCAGAGGCTCTAGAAGGACACCGCAGAATACGCTGATATTCCAGAGGAGGTAGAGAATCTTTCGATCATCCCTTGGCCTTCTGGAGGAGATTCTGCGATCAATGGTGTTAACCATTTCCTACATCATGAGGGTGGAATAGTCCAGAGGTAGATCATAATATACCCCATACATTATGGTCATGATTTGGTGAGAAGTTTGGTTTGGACTACCCACCTTCCTTGTTAGGCACCGATTTAGGATTGAGAAGAGCGTATTCCACGGAGGAGGTAATCGATTTCTTCTGAAATCATTTCTTTTCCTTAGGGTTGTGTTGTACCCCAACATTACAACAAAACGGCAGATCTCTTCGTCTATGGGTTCCTCTGCGTACTTCTTTATACCTAGTAGTCATCTGGTTGGTAGGCTGAACTCCAGTGAGAACATGGTTCTGTTGAATTTGAGTTCGAGGTGCTCGGATTTGTCCGGTTTGGAGATATAGCCCTTGATTTGTCTATCTGTGGGGTTAAATCTGTTGCTCATCCAGAATTGATTTAGGTATCTGGCAAGGATTTTATTTACAGTTTTGGATAACAGGGGGTAAAGATAGTGGTTTTCCAGAATGTGAAGAAGGATGGCATGTGCTTCCCCAAAAGCAGTTTTTGAGGGAACCAGGTAGTAGTTATTTGGTTTTAAAGGAAGAAAACGTTCAAAGTGTTCATGTGCGATGAAGTTTAGAAGATGGGTGGTCGGAGCAAAATCTGCTTCATCGCCGGAGTGGTCTTGTTCTAGGTTTTTGGGGATTTCTTGGTTTTGGGAGTTCTCAGAATGAGATGGGGAGTTCACCAGAGCATTGGAGGTTGAAGCCATTGGATTAATCTTGAAGAAAGAGAGTAGAAAATGGAAGTTGCAGGTTATTGCAAGGTTCGCCGGAGAAGATGAAGAGAGTAAGTTCGTAAACGTTTAGAGGTAGTGGTAAGTTGGGTTTTATACTGAAGAGAATGGTAGAATCTGAAGAGGTAAATAGGTGAAAGTGAATAATATTTGGGGTCCGCAATCGAGTACATACGGTTGGGTTCAACTTTCCAGGAGAACGTGTGCCATGTACGTCTAATCAAAAGATGCCACGTCAGTGATGTCAGAGCACGATTAGATGGCGTATGCGGCCCATTAATGCTTGGCGCGTGAGCTTTTCTACTTTCAGAATACTGTCACTCGCAGTAGATAACCCGTTCTTTGACAGAATTTCCATAAAAGGCCAAGTATCATAAACGACAGAAGCTCTGTAGTGGAGTGAGCTTTGTAGTCTGAAATCTGCCTTTTATATCTTCTGATGCTTGTATCTTTTCCAAAAACGTTTGAAAAATCATTGGAGAGGATCGATAGACCTTTAGTACAAAATTTTCATGCACAGAGGCTTTGAGGCTCTGTTGAGCTAGCAGAGGCTCTATGAGTGAAAATTTCTCATAACTAAAGATTCATGAAAGATTTTGATCATCCAAAGTTTTAATTGTTTTAAACATTATTTTTAGGACATATTTGGAAATTTGTGTCCTGGAAAACTGTTTTGGAAATAGATTTTGTGTGAGAAATTTACTTTTAGATTGTCTATGTTGGGCGACAGAGACTCTTTGGTGGAGTGAGCTCTTTACCCATAAGACTTTCTTCCAGTATCCTTGTGTGTGCATTTGTACGTACAAATCCTTAAAGAAGACATTTAAGGTTGATCGACAGAGATTCCATATGAAATTTGCAGTTCTAGAGGATCCGGCTTACAGAGTCTGTTGAGCTCAGCAGAAGCTCTATGACCTTAAATTTCCCATAACGGAAGGCTCGAAAATCTTTTTGATCATTTCTTGTTTGGAATGTCTTAAACAGAGTTTATAGGACGTATTTTGAAATTTGTGTCCTAGAAAATTGTTTTCAAAAAGGATTTGTACGAGTTACTCACCTTTGGTTCTCCTTTGTTCGGCAAAAATACCTGACTTCTGTAGATATGGTTGAGCATATCTCTTCTTTGGCTCCCCCTTGAATGATCAACCTCTGTAGATCAGTTCAAGGTCTCCTTCTGCTCCCCCTTGACCTATGCTTGGATCAAATGAGATAAGTTGTGCACAGAACATAGGTCAAGGTTATCAGAGGTTCTGTGGAGATTTTCATACTCAGAGCAATCCCACAGAAGCTTTGTTGGTTACAGAACTTTTGATGATTAAGAATTTACATACAGAAGAGTTTAAATATATACATTTACAAGAAGATCAAATCTTACTTACAGAGGGTTCAACTCATGTTAATCATTCCCAACTTACCCACCAAGAAAAGGAATCTTTTCTCATCTAGTGCCTTGGTGAATAAGTCTGCAAGCTGGTATTCAGTGGACACAAAGTGCATTTCGATTGTGCCATGTTCAACATGATGCTTGAGAAAGTGATAACGAATATCGATATGCTTTGTTTTTTAGTGTTGTACTGGATTGGCAGAGATTGCTATGGCACTTTTAGAATCACAGAGGATGGGAATCTTATATATGTTGTACCCATAGTCCTTGAGCTGAGTTTTCATCCACAGAACTTGAGAGCAATAGCTAGCAGCAGCAACATATTCCGCTTCTACTGTAGATGTAGACACACAGTTCTGCTTCTTCGAAGTCCAGCTGACTAGTTTACCACCTAGGAATTGACAACTCCCAGAGGTGCTCTTTCGATCAAGTTTGCATCCTCCATAATTTGAATCTGTGTATGCCTTAAGACCAAAACCAGAGTTCTTCGGATACCAGAGTCCAAGATTTTAGTCCCTTTAAGGTATCTGAAGATCCTCTTTACAATATAGTGGGATTCCTTTGGGTTAGCTTGATATCTTGCACAGAGGCATATGGCATACATTATGTCAGGTCTACTTGCGGTTAAGTATAAAAGGGACCCAATCATACCTCTGTAGAGTTTGCACTCTACAAATGTGCCATTTGGATATGAGAATAATTTATTTCCAGTGGCCATTGGGGTCTTCATTACAGAGGCATCAGAGAGACTGTGTTTTGAAAGTATGTCAGAGACATATTTAGCTTGATTTATAAAAATTCATTCTGATGATTGTTTTACTTGGAGTCCGAGGAAGAAAGTTAATTCTCCCATCATACTCATTTCAAACTCACTCTGCATGAGTTTTTCGAAATCTTTGCACTGTTGTGCATTTGTAGACCCAAAAATAATGCCATCCACATAAATCTGTACAAGCAGAATCTCATCACCTTTTCTTTTGTAAAACAAAGTAGTATCTGTCGTACCTCTGTCGTAATCATTATTGAGAAGAAAAGTTCAAAGTTGTTCGTACCATGCTCTTGGAGCCTGTTTCAGTCCATACAGAGCTTTGTCGAGATAATAGACATATTTTGGGTACTTGGAACTTTCAAACCCTGGTAGCTGTTGGACGTATACTTCTTTTTGGATTTCACCATTCAGAAAGGCAGATTTTACATCCATCTGAAAGACTTTGAAACCTCTGTGGGCTGCGAAGGCTAAGAAGATCCTTATTGCTTCGAGTCGTGCGACAGGGGCAAAAGTTTCATCGTAATCAATGCCTTCTTCTTGGCGATATCCCTTGGCCACCAATCTTACTTTGTTTCTAATGACCACCCCATCCTCGTCCTTCTTGTTTCTGAAGACTCATTTTGTCCATATGGCTTGTTTCCCTCGTGGCAGAGGTACTAGGGTCTATACCTTGTTTCTCTTAAACTGTAGAAGCTCTTCTTGCATAGCATCTACCCAGTTTGGATCATCTAGGGCTTCAGAGATTCTTTTTGGCTCGATCACACTGATAAAATGTAAAGAAACAAAAATTAGCAGTGGCTGATCTTGTTTTGACCTTTTCAGAAGGGTCACCGATTATAAGGCTTGGAGGATGGCTTTTCATCCACTGTGTTGTTCTTGGAAGACGGTCATTTGAGTCATCAAGATTAAGGCTTGGTTCTTCAGCTTGTGGGAGGATTGGAATGAGAGTTGGAATTTGTTCCTCTGAGGAAGTAGAGACTGAGTCTTCGTTTTCCTCTGGTATTGATTCCTCTGTAGTCACTAGAGTAGGTATTTCAGGAGCCTCTGTTGTTGAGTCTTTGGTCGTATCATCTTCTGTTCGCTCCCCCTCAGCGCGTGCATCTGTATGATTCACATAAGATGATGAAGTATTTAATGGACCAGTTAGAGAGATACCTGACTCAGTCTGGTTTGCAGAAGATGTTTCTCCAGAGGCTCTGACGGCTCCAGTAGAGGGATCAATATCATCATGGAACATCTCTTCAAATAGAAGATTTAAGTCTTCTTCTCTTGTTTTTGAGATGCCAGAGGATTCCTTCTTTAGACCGAGTTATGAACTGATTTGTTCAGAAGTCTCTTGAAAGGAATCGTCAAAGGATACATTGATGCTTTCTACGATGGATCGAGACTTCAGAAGGTACACTCTGTAAGCTTTTGAAGTGGCAGAGTATCCTATGAACTTTCCTTCATCTGCTTTCACCTCACACTTTCCTCTTGATTCTCTATCATTTAATACGAAGCACTAGCATCCAATTACATAAAAGAATTTGATGTTTGGTCGCCTTTCGTTGATCAAATGATACGGTGTCTTGATGTGCCTCTTTACAATGGTTGATCGATTTTGGGTGTAGCATGCGGTTGATACTGCTTCTGGCCAAAAAGACATTGGTAATCCAGATGCTGTCAGCATAGTTCTTGCAGTCTCCACAAGCGTGCGGTTCTTTCGTTCAACCACGTCATTCTGTTGTGGGGTGCGTGCAGCAGAGAAGTTCTGTGATATGCCTTCTTCTGTAAGATAGGTTTCAATTACAGAGTTTTTGAACTCTGTGTCATTGTCGTTTCTTAGTTTCTGAATCCTGCACTCATACAGAACTTGGATTCTTTTCATTAAATATACCAGAATGTTTGGAATATCTGATTTCTTTCTGACAAATTCAACCCATGTAAATCTTGAGTATTCATCGATCAAAACAAATATATATTTCTTGCCACCTAGGCTCTGTGTAGCGATTGGACCGCAGAGGTCAACATGAAGCATGTACAGAGGCCTAGGGCAAGATACATCAGTTTTGCCTTTATGGGAAGCTCTTTTGAGTTTTCCCATTTCGCAAGCAAAGCACAAATGATCTTTATTAAATTTAACATTTGGCAGACCTTTGACTAGATCAAGTTTAACAAGCTTATCTAGAGTATGAAAGTTTAGGTGGCAGAACCTGTTATGCCATAACCAGGCTTCTTCGCTTTTACAAGCAACAAGGCAGAGCTTGTCTTCCTTGTTCTTGGCACAGAAGTTCATGAGGTAAAGATCGCCTCTTCGTTCGGCTCGCAGAAGTTCGACTCTTGTGTCCTCACCTTGTAGAGAGCAAAAGGTTCTTTTGAACATTACGTCGAAACCCGTATCGCAGAGTTGGCTAACACTGAGAAGATTGTGTTTAAGGCCATCCACATATGCAACGTTGCATACGGTTATGTTTTCCTTTTTAATGACTCTGTGGCCTTTTATATACCCCTTTTTGTTGTCACCAAATGTCACAGATCCTCCATCGAGTTTATCTTTGTAGGAGGATAGTAAACCTCTGTCGCCAGTCATGTGCCGCGAGCATCCGGAGTCAAGATACCAGATTGGCACATACTGCTTCTTCAAGACGATCAGAGAGTTTTAGGTACCCATATCCAAATGGGTCCAGCTTTGTTAGGAGTCTTCAAGTTTACCTTAGCATTCTTGGGTTTGGTTTTAGCTTCTTTTGAAGAACCATTTTGTTTCTTCTTATCCTTGAATTTAGTGTTCTTTTTGGGTGTAGAGAGGAAACAGTGTGGACTTGAGAAGTGTTGATTTAATCGATACATGAGATCAAAACAATGAAAATAATGAATGTGCGAAAGGATTTGCTTGAACTTTTCATTGAAAACATTAAATGGGGGCACAGAGGCATTACATTCTATCCTAACATTTGACTTCCTATTACAAGAAGACCTATGTAGGCTAGATTGTTGTTTGCAAAATCCTTTGTTGAGAGCAGCCTTCTGTGGACCCCTTCTGTGGTGAACTTCTGCAGGTTTCACTGTCACAGAAGAAAAAGATTTGTTATTTTCATCCCATTTACCCTATTGTTGCCATGTTAGTTTTTCTTTAGTAGGCTTTAAGGGTTTTGAAGTTTTTGAACTTTTTAGATTATGAGAGGACGTTTTCTTTTGTTGTTTGATTTTCTCAATCTCAAGAGAAGTTTTGGCTTGTATACACATGTCCAAAAAATCTGGACAGATAGGAACTCTTGTGATTTTCTCCTTGGGAGAGATAGTTCTGTTAAGAACTCCAGAGGGTAGTTTAAAATCCTCTGAGTCACAAGGTACTATCTCTGACTTAGAGTCAGTCTCAGATTCGTCAGAGGATGAATCGTCCTCATATACAGAGGTTGAGTCACTTAGTTCTCTTTCGACAGAGGCTGGACTTTCAGAGCATGTGCCATACTCGCTTTCTTCTTTTATTTCAGGGATATTTTCTAAGTCAACAAAAGTTTTCATTGAGGTTTCCTCAGAGAGATTTTGGCCATTATTGAAAGTACTGGGGCATTCATAAAAGTTGTTTTCACCGATTTCCAATAATTCCTTTTCAGAAATATGAGTCAATTTTCTTCTGTTGAAGCAGGCAAGAACTCAGGTGCCTCTGCCGATAGTTTCTTCTCAGAATCTATAGTGCAGACAAAGGCAACCTGTGATTGAGTCTCGGGTTTACCAAACTTAAAGATTCCTATCTGATCTTGTGTTTTCAGATATTTCTTAGGTTTGGACGCTCTTTTGACAGAGGCTGATGATGGTAGATCTGTGTTTTCAAACCACACATTCACCATCTTCAGAGGTTTCCTTCTGTGAGGTTCACCAGAGACTTTTCGCCTTTTGCTTACAGAGAGTAAATTTGGAAAACCGGGTTTTCTTGTACTTCCAATATGAAATAGAGAGGACAGAGACTTGTTTCTTTTGTTTCCAGTGTATGGATCTATATCACAGAAGCCAATTCCCCGTCTCCCTATTTGTGTATTAATTTTCTCGTACACCTTCTATGCATCTTGATATTTCTTTATTAACAAATCTCTTCAGAGTAAATCTTGACAGAGGACTTCTCTTTCCTTTTGAAAATAATGTTTAAGAGCTAGAATGTTCATTCTGTCGGTCTCAACGTCCATAAGTTCTTTAGATTTTGTTTTTAATGCATAGTTAAGTTCAGAAGTCTTTTCTTTCAAAGGATTTAGGTGTTTGTTCCAGTTTGTTTCAATTTCTTTCTTTTCTTGAAAGATTTTAGCCTTTTCTTGAGTGAGAAGTCTAGCTTCTCTCTCAAAGAAGGTAAGCTTCTTTTGAACACTTTCGCAGGTCTTTTTAAGTTCTGAGTATTCAATGTTTAGTTTAAGCAAATCAGCTTCTGCTTGACTAGAGTTAGAGTCAGAAGTGGATACCTCACTATCGGAGTCGGATGAGCTGACTTCTGCCATTCCACAGAACAAGGCGTTTTTGTCGCCTTCATCAGATGATTCGTCTGACAGCCAGTTCTCCTGATTCACCATTAGCGACTTCTGAGCATAAAACTCCGCTTTCTTTTTGTAGTAAGCAGAGTCCCTCTGTGGGCGGTTTGGTTTGCTCCTACAGTCAGCGGTATAATGGCCTGGCTTGCCACAGTTAAAACATCCTTGATTCTGGGAACCGTTGCCAGCTCTGTCGTCCGACCTCTGTCATTTTTGTCATTCGACCTCTGTTGGTTGACACCTCTGTCGTTCTTGTCATTTGACCCTTCTCTTCCACGATCATCTCTTCCGTAGCGTTCATTACCAGACTTCTTCTGGTATCCTCTGCTGAATTCCTTGGTCAAAAGAGCTAACGATTTAGCTAACGAGGCCATAGTTGCCTCCTCTTCTTCCACCACCTCCTCCTCTTCACTATCAACGATCAAGATATTCTTCTTCTTCTTTTCTTCCACAACTTTCTCCTTTTTCGGTTTCTCTTTATCTTCTGTAGCCTTACCAACCAGCGCAAGAGGTGCACTGATTTGAATTTTTGCTTGTGCAATCTGAGGCTCTTGGGCTGCCAACGTTCCATAGAGATCTGACAGAGTCCAGGAGTCTAAGTCTTGATTTGTGTTGGTGCAAGTGTGCCACATCTCTATATATTTTATATATTTATTTTGATGATTCCAAACACACCGTATTATTGTTTATCTAACAATTTATCCAAGTGTGCAGTTCTTGAAGAACAACGAAGATTTTATCTGAAGAGTTCAAGACTGAAGATGCGTCATATTATTTATATTTCACAATGGTGAAAACTCTAAAATAATATACCACTTGGATATTTCTAAAACCTTACCCAATACTGTTTTTGAAATAATAAATCTTTAATATATATATTTTACTATTCATCTCCTTCTCACTATTCATAATCTTCTCACTATTCATTTTGTTCACTATTCATCTGGGTTTTTCAAGAAGATTTTTTTTACTGGTTTTGAAATGAATGTCAAAGGCTGCATGGGGATAGCTGATTTTGTTGACAATGGCAATGGATAGCTGTTTTTGTTGACAATGGCAATGGAAGAGATTTGGTATGGCAAATAAGTCATACACACATGAAGATGAACAGTGAAGTTTGGTTGTTATAAATAGAAGCATTCTGGAGAAGAGAAACACACCAATTCACCTCAACACACCTCAGTGTTCTTCATTCTCTCCAACTCAGTTCACTATTCATCATCTTCTCCAACAAGATTTTTGAAGAATTTTTTTTTACACCCGTATAAATTATCCAAGTGTTGTATACTTATAGTAGAGTGATTACCATCGTGAAATATATCATCTCTGTAAGTATTTATAATAACGGGTGTGTGATCCATTAAATCTCAAAAGCAGAAGCTAGAGAACCTTTTGCTTTACTTTGTATTTGGGTTGTATTCTACCGTAAAGAATACTATTAGTGGATCGTGTCGGGAAGTGTCTCGACTAGTGGTTTACCCAGTTGGTGGTGAATCACTAAATCTCGGTGTCAAGTATTTTCTATCCCTTATCTCTTTACTTCCGCTGTGCATTTAAATATATCTGTTTATATTTTATACTGTATTTTATACCGTATTTATTTATAAAAAGATTTTTGAAAGTAAAAGATTTAAATACAACATTACCCCCCCCCCCTAGGTTGTCTAACAATTGGTATCAGAGCGGGGCTTTCAAAAATTTTCCTGTTTAACAAGTTATTTTAAATTGTCTTATTTTTAAAATGACTCATCAGCAAAATGTTTTGTTTTCAAAACCACCTATTATTGATACTGAAAAGTTTGGTATTTGGGCCGAGCTATTTGAATGCCACGTTCGTGGTAAAAATAGAAAAATGTGGGAAATTATTGAAAAAGGAAATTTTATTCCCACCAAGGTGGTAAATGATCTTGTTGTTGAAAAGGATACTAAAGATTGGACTCCCACTGATGAAGCTTCGTACTGTTTAAATTTTGAAGCTAAAAATATGTTGTATGCTTCTTTAAATTCCGATGAGATTGAAAGAGTTTTTACATATATAACAGCAAATGAAATCTGGCAAAGTTTAAACGACACTCATCGTGGAAACACTCAAGTTAAAAGTTCTAAAATAAATATTTTAGTACATGATTATGAATTGTTTGAAATGTCAAAAGATGAGTCAGTCGACTCAATGTTTAAACGTTTTAACCTCATCATGACTACATTGAAAGGATTAGGTCGTACTTATCCTAATGAAGATTATGTGAGAAAGATTCTTAGAGCACTTCCTCCGGAGTGGATGCCGAAAATCACGTCTTTGGAAGATTCCCGAGATCTCTCAACAATGAAGCTCGATGATCTCATCGGCAATCTTAAAGTGCATGAAATTGCACTAAAAAGAAACCAAGTTCGGGAGCAAGTCACAAAGAAATCCATAGCCCTTAAAGCCGCTGTCTCAAGTGATGAGAAAAAGAAGGAAAAGGAAGAGGAAGCAAGTTCCTCAGATGACGAATCCGAAAGTCTTGACGATTTAGTCAAGTTGGTAAGAAAATTCTCTAAACTTTTATCTAACAAGAAGTTTGCCAAGAATGATAGGTTTCAAAGAAATGGAGACTACCGTCGTGGTGGTAAAAACCGAAGTCGCAACTTCCATAAAATGGAAGACAAAAATGGCGAATCAAGTGACGATGAAAAATCCAAGAAAAAGAAAGGCGTTTGCTACGTTTGCGGAGACAAGAATCATTATGCAAATGAGTGTCCAAAACGTGCAAAGCAAATCGATGCTCAAAAAGCTTTCGTTGGAGGTGCATGGAGCGCAAGCGAAGATGAGGACGAAGGTATTTGTCTCATGGCCGATCGTGAGGTATCAACTTCATATTTTAATAATTATGATAGTGATTATAGTGATAACTATTATAATAATGATATGCATGACGATGAAAATCTTGATGAGCTTGAAGAATCATTTAATAAAATGGTCGCGCTTGCAAATCGTTTTAAAGATGAAAATGCAAAATTAAATGAATCCTTGTTGTTATGCAAAAATGAAATACATGATTGTAAACAAATAATTACATGTGATTTTAAAGCCAAAGAGGAGTTAAATGATAAAATCACTAGTTTAGAAAAGAAGTTAAGTGAAAAGGATATTTGCAAATCATGTGATGTTTTAAATGAGAAACTTGCATGTTTAGATAAAAGAATAGAAGAAAATGACATATGTGCAAAATGTGATATTCTCATAAATGATAATGCATGTTTAAAAGCTAAATGCGATTTATATGAAAAAAGATAATCTGTTAGCTAATGCATTTCAAAATAGCAATGAGAAAGTTCTCAATATGCTAAACATGTCTAACCGTATAAATTGTAGAAAAGGTGTTGGCTCCGATACATGCAAAGATAAATGTTCTTGTATGCATATTAAAAGATATTTTGAATCCCCTAAAGTTGATACAAGAAAACAGTATGTGCAAAAACCCCCGTATGTACACAAAGTGAATAATATAAATTATGTACCGAGAAAACCGTATGCTCGCATGTATAATGATAAATATTCTAGACCTAATAATAATGCAAATGTGCATGCTCCATTTTATGTGTATGATAAATACAATCGCAAAATTAAAATGGTTAAAAAATGGATTCCGAAAGGAATGTTTAGCAATGATAATCCGGGTGGAATGCGTTTATGGTTTTAAATCCGTTTTTATTCCGTTGTATGTTGTCTATCTATCTATCTATATATATATATATATATATATATATATATATATACTTTTGTGAAAATTATATATATACTTTTAAGTTGAAAAGATTATGAATCAACTCCAAATAGGCTCACCTATTTGAATACGATGTATAGGAAAGATATAGGTGAATATCTCTATTCTAATGAGGTCGGTTTTTAAAATGCTTTTGCGCTTACCACCCTCACCGTCTTTCATGGTTGTGTTCGAGTAGAGCTACCGAAAGGGGTTGAGTAAATAATAGTTTTCCATGAATATGTTTATATACTTGTGTGAAAATATTTATTATACATTTAAAACTAACTGTTAAAAGGACCCGTAAGAAAAGGGGACCACGAAAATATTCTTTGCCTTTTTGTAGGTAAATCCTTGACGTAGATTGGATACGTGACAGAGTTTGCTCACGTAAAATGACCGAAAATCGAAACCTTAAAATCCGTTTTGGTGCAAGTGTTTCATTTTGGTTATCATTATTTCATTTCTATTATATGCTTATTTTTATGCATATTTTATTGTCCCACAAATTTTATAAATTGTTATTAATTTGAGGGGGAGCTTTTTATCTTTTACCCATGAGATTATGCTCTCTCAAATATATGCATATTTTGAGGGGGAGCATCTCTCGAGGGGAAGCATAGCGACTTTCTTGACCCTTTTTGTTTCGACAAACGGGGGAGAGAACCCGCATATGCTATTGCTTAGCGGTTGTGTTTGTCATCATCAAAAAGGGGGAGATTGTTGGTGCAAGTGTGCCACATCTCTATATATTTTATATATTTATTTTGATGATTCCAAACACACCGTATTATTGTTTATCTAACAATTTATCCAAGTGTGCAGTTCTTGAAGAGCAACGAAGATTTTATCTGAAGAGTTCAAGACTGAAGATGCGTCATATTATTTATATTTCACAATGGTGAAAACTCTAAAATAATATACCACTTGGATATTTCTAAAACCTTACCCAATACTGTTTTTGAAATAATAAATCTTTAATATATATATTTTACTATTCATCTCCTTCTCACTATTCATCATCTTCTCACTATTCATTTTGTTCACTATTCATCTGGGTTTTTCAAGAAGATTTTTTTTACTGATTTTGAAATGAATGTCAAAGGCTGCATGGGGATAGCTGATTTTGTTGACAATGGCAATGGATAGCTGTTTTTGTTGACAATGGCAATGGAAGAGATTTGGTATGGCAAATAAGTCATACACACATGAAGATGAACAGTGAAGTTTGGTTGCTATAAATAGAAGAATTCTGGAGAAGAGAAACACACCAATTCACCTCAACACACCTCAGTGTTCTTCATTCTCTCCAACTCAGTTCACTATTCATCATCTTCTCCAACAAGATTTTTGAAGATTTTTTTTTTACACCCGTATAAATTATCCAAGTGTTGTATACTTATAGTAGAGTGATTACCATCGTGAAATATATCATCTCTGTAAGTATTTATAATAACGGGTGTGTGATCCATTAAATCTCAAAAGCAGAAGCTAGAGAACCTTTTGCTTTACTTTGTATTTGGGTTGTATTCTACCGTAAAGAATACTATTAGTGGATCGTGTCGGGAAGTGTCTCGACTAGTGGTTTACCCAGTTGGTGGTGAATCACTAAATCTCGGTGTCAAGTATTTTCTATCCCTTATCTCTTTACTTCCGTTGTGCATTTAAATATATCTGTTTATATTTTATACTGTATTTTATACCGTATTTATTTATAAAAAGATTTTTGAAAGTAAAAGATTTAAATACAACCTTACCCCCCCCCCCCCCCTAGGTTGTCTAACAATTTGTTTGTAGAGACATAGACAACTGAAGCCATTCATCATTGAGACTCTTTAGGAACATGACATTGTTTTCCTCAGAAGTTCTGTGGATTCCGAACTTCTTGCACTTGTTGATTAGAGAGTTGAACCGATCATATGTTATCTGCAGAGGTTCTGTCGGCAGAGCTTTGAATGCGTAGTACTCGTTGATGCATTGGGCTCTGCGGTTCTTCTGAGTTTTGGCCCCACCCTCCAGTTGTTTTTCCAGTTCCTTCCACAGATCGTATGCAGATTCACACGCATCTAAGGATTGGAAAAGGTCATTGGGTATGGCCATTATCAGAAGTCTCTTAGTCTTCTAAGCAATTTCATATTTTGCCCAATCAGGATCTGACCACTTGTCCCTGGTTTTTGGTTTATCGTGAGCAGGGATTTCTGGAGTGTCGTCTGTGCCAGGTACACGGGGTACTGTGATCATTGGTACGAAAGGAGGATTGTTGATATAGTAGATGAGTTCTTTGTCAATACCCTCGAAGAAGTGAATCATTCGTATCTTCCATTGAGGGTACTCATCTCTGAGTAGTGTGGGTGGCTTGGTTAAAGAACCAGCGGTGAAGAAGTTTGTGTTTGTCATTTTGAAAGGGTTTGAGAAATCAAGAAAATAGGGTATGAACAGTAAACCTTCAGAGAATGAAGTGGATGTTTCTAATGGTTTTTATAAGCTTTAAAACCTTTGTACAATGCACTAAAATGGAGATTTAACCAAAGAAACAGATTCTATAAGTTTACCAAAGTCGAAACAGGTCGAGAATGGCAGAAAAGCAGATGTTGTTTTGAAAGATATGAAAAATAGGTTAAAAGTCCAAGTTTCTACCAAAAATCATTGTAAGTGAGGATCTCTTGATATAGAAAATCAAGAACTGCTCTGATACCAATTGTTGGTTCCTGTTTTGCTTAACAATGATGATTCTATCTAATAGTTCAAACAATATATATAATGCGGAAGCGTTTTAACGAACTAACAGATATAATGAGGTAGAATAACACACAATATCAAATATATGAAGTGTAAATAACACAGATAAATAGCTCAATGATTCACTGTATTTGATATAATAAGAACACCAAGAACACCGAAAGGTTTGACAAGAATCTGCTCTAAAGGTGTGTGTGTCGTGCAAAGCTTAATAGAAGAACTCAACATGAGTCTTCTATTTATACTACTTCTAAAGGGGACAAGCTCTAGACAAAAAGGACTGAAGGTACAAAGGCACTATTTAGGTACTGTTACAAGTACGACGTTAATTAAATGCGTCGGCTTCTACTAAGGCTATGACCCATCAGAGTTTGACACGTGGAATTGTCAGGTCACGCCTTGTACTATTGATCTTCAGGATCTTCGTACAGCAGAAATCGTGAGAAGCACGATTGTCCTTGTGTAGAGCTCTGGTCTTTTATACCACAGAGGCTCTGTCAAGTATGACAGAGGCTCTGTGGCCTTGTCCGTATTGAAGAGTCTTCTGTGCGATTCTTTATCTTCGGTCTTCTCGGTTACTCGGCAGAGCCTCTGTCGAAGACTTCTATGCTTTGGTCTTCTCGGTGACTCGGCAGAGCCTCTGTCGAAGACTTATATACTTAGCCTATTTTTCAATACTTCTATAAACAGAGGATTGGAGTTAACAGAACCAAACGAAGGAATGGAATTCGGTCAATGGAATTCTACATTCCAATTCCATTAAATTCCATCATAATCCGTGAACCAAACGCCCCCTAAGGGAACATGATAAGTGTTGAGTTCAGTAATCTTGGAGTGTAGGAACCAGATTTTGAGGACGGAAACTCTTTTAAGGTTGGGAGGATTTTAACACCTCGATCTTTGGAAGGCGTCGACATTTTAAGAATAAATATGAAAAATAGGATTTTGAATTAAATCCTAGATTTTATAGTCTTGATGGATGGAGAACTCAAATACGAGTCCAACGGGCCTTTTCGGAGCGAAAACGGAGCTAAAACGAAGAAGTTACGACCAAAACAACTTTTGGTAGAACCTCGGCTAAAGTGACCAGAGAAAGTGACACTTGTGTCGCATGTCACTCTCGCCGGTTGTACCGAGAGCCATGGGACCACGACGAGAGTGCCCAGCGAAAGTGACACTTTTGTCACTCTCGCACGTCACTTTAGCCGTCGGGCACCTGGAGCATAAAAACGCG
The DNA here is from genome assembly GCA_033807775.1 of Saussurea involucrata. NCBI lineage: Eukaryota > Viridiplantae > Streptophyta > Magnoliopsida > Asterales > Asteraceae > Saussurea > Saussurea involucrata. The sequence continues at coordinate 6,388,419 of CM066324.1, read as the reverse complement.
ATTTTCACCCGTTTTCATTTCCCACTTCTCCCTCTTCATCACTTTCTCTCCCAAACCAAAACCATAAGCCCCAAAGTCGATTTTGAGCCATTTAGCCACAAGATTCGAGATTTGCAAGTGATTTCTTCATATACCATGGTTTTGGAAAACAAATCTTGAAACCATTTCACTTCATCTTCTTCACCCAAAGCTTTCTAGGGTTTCATCCAACCTTTTTGTCCATTTTGAAGAGTTGAAACTTGTGGTGTTTTATTGGTGATCTAGAGATGTTTCTTTGGTGGATTCTTGTTGTGATTGAGGTAATCGTCTCTTTTCTTCATCTAAGAAATTAGTGTTTTGGTATTATTGGTGGTTTTGATGTTTTATGTTGGGAGAAACGATTCTAAGTGTTTGGAGATGAATATTCATGGTTGGAAACTTTTGGATCTAGTTTTTTGGAAGATTTGGCTTGAAGATGCAAGTTTCTTCAAAGGAGCTCAAGTTGAGGAAAATCTAGATGTAGCGAAAATCTAGCGAGGTGAGTTCAAGTTGATTTGTGAAAACATTGTACATGCCAAAAATGTTATTTTTCAAGTATTTGTGTGTTTTACTTAAAATTATCAATTGTTGAGTTATTTGGTGAGTTTAATCTTTTGACGTGTTTAACTTTATAAACTTTGTAAAATACCCATATTTGGGATTTTCGGATATTTTTATAAGTAGAAATCATAAATATGTCCTTAAATGATTTATTGCTTAAATGGAGTTTATTCAATGGTTTAATCATGTTGGTATAATTGATTTTATAAATCATTTGGAAAATGCACATTTTCGTGATATGAGACGTTTTGGAATTATAAGGGTATGCGTCCATTTAGGAAACCATTTGTCCTAATCTGTGACGAGTTATGGGTTAATAATGTCTTTGAGGTATACGTTTACCTAAGTGATGTTTAATCGCATTTTACATTATGAGAACCGTTATTTAGTGGTCTAATGGTTTTGAGCATTGTGCTCGGTTATGACTTTAAAGGAGTCTTTGGGACATCTTGTCCGATTTTGATGGCTCAATGTAGAGTCCTATTTATGGGTTTCATTTATTGCATATTATTGCATATTATTGATAATTACATGCTCGAGTGCTTTAGTCATTCATGTGTAGTCATGTAATTTTAGAATGTGTTTCATTGGATCCATAGACACGTAAGTCAGTCTTCATTTGATGGTCTACTGGGTGTTGCGGGATTTGACTCGGACCCCATGTTTTATGACCTTTACCGTGCAATGGTACACTAGGAGGGCTGAGTCAGGTTGTGCTATCATGATTGATGGGCGTTTATGACCTCCGCCATGTCGGGGCAATGTGTAACGCCCCAAATTTCGGGCTAATTTGAACCTCAAATTTCCACAAGTTATGATAATATAAAATTCAAACTTACATAAATAGCAAGTGAATTAATCATCAAGCGTACATTTACAGATACAGGATTCTACAAATAACCTATTAATCTAATTATGTCACTATAATCAGATTAACTAAGTTATCTAAGCAATCCCTCAAAATCTCCTTCTGTTAATTGACTTCCTTGCTATTCCAAAACGCTCGTCCCACAACCCTTTAATTTCCCGAGCCGGTACCTGGTAAGAAAACATCATTTGAAACGATTAGGCCAACGCCTAGTGAGAACATTCGTTTCCACAATAATATTTGCAAAATCAATGTAAACAAGTTATATCAAACCTGATTACCCTTTTTCTTACCATACGTGTAACTCTATTCCGTTAACACGATTTTCATCCAATCCCATGAATATGACTGACACACATTCCATCATCATATCATGTCTTAGAGCCACACTAGAAATCGCAATATACACATGCCCATTTCCATTCATATCCTATTCCAGAGCCACACTACGAATCTTTCTCAGATTCTAGATTAATGCTCCCACCTAAGAAATCGCAATATACACATGCCCATTTCTTAGGAAAGGAAGTAGAGATTACAATTACATATGTCAATCCCTCTTCTTCCTTAGAAACCGGGAATTACGTTTATTCCAGGGTTTCTCACACACATCAGAATAATGACTAAACTTCATCTATTCCACGTGTACATAACCATTAGTGCCTATGGATCCATTACACTTACTACACCCCGGTCTAGTATTAAACCAGCACAGTCTTTAAGCCTAATACACTATCATTCAACTGTAAGTTTGTTCAAGCTACTAAGATTGTGTTTTAATACCTACCAGTCTCTTTCTAAAATCAACAGGACTTAAAATCATTCAGCTTTCCAAAGTGTCCGGACAACAGGGTTTTCGGATACCTTATACTATCCGGACAACTATACTTTCCGGATAGCTACAACTCACCGGGTAACCAAACATTCCGGATACCACTACTTTCCGGGTAATTATTATTTTCCGGATACTTATCTAATCCGGACAACACCCGGAAACTAAAGCAACTCGGATACTATCCGGTAACTATTTTTATCCGGAAACTTACGATAAAACTAAAACTTACCGGATACTTGTCACGTCCGGAAACATTCAACACAGAGGTTTCTGGATACTGCATTTCGTCCGGAAACCTCGACCTGCAGCCTAAAATTCGATCTAATTCGATGTCTGTTCGATTCAGCTCATTCCAGACCATTCCATACCGTCCACAAACAGTTTATACAGCTATTACAAGGTTTAATTTAACATATAAACATTGATTTAAGCAAACAACAAATGAACTCACCTTATTTTGAAAAACCCACTTTGCTGCACAAATCTGATTCCAATCTGATGTTAAGGATTCTGAAAACGAAATCGATAAACAAATTCGTTTATCACTATATATCTACAACAGATTTAATCAGAAACCATGCTCAATTCCTTACCAATTTGAAGACAAATCTTGCTTTTCTTCTCTTCTTTCTCTTTTCTCCTTTTTTTCTCTTTCTCTCTGCCTCTTGACCGACCCAGATCACAAAAACACTGAGATATTTTCCATCTCCTTTGTTTTATCCATACACACTTTCACCATTTACCAAACACACCTCCAAGTTCTATTATTTCCAAAAGTAGCACCAAACTTAATCCCTTGTATTTTAACCCCATTGAATTATAAAATTTCCATATAATTCAAGGTTTACCCCAAAATACAATTAAATCCCAATTCTTATTAAGATAACATTATTGAAAATTTGGGATGTTACAATACTCCCCAACTTGAAAATGATTTCGTCCCCGAAATCAAGATCAGGTAAACAAACGAGGATACCTATCCTTCATACTCTCTTCCGACTCTAAAGTCACATTGGCCCCTCGATGGTGTTTCCACTGCACTTTCAACATAACTACTTCCTTACCACTACGCAACTTTCTAACCGATCTTTCCAAATTTGCCTCTGGTTCTTCCACACAACGGCTCTTCTTATCCACTCTTACATCAGTAAGTGGAATCACATCTTCCTCTTCGGCTAGACATTTCCGAAGATAACACACATGAAAAGTGTTATGGATCCCTTCCAACTCCGGTGGAAGATCCAACTGATAAGCTAGCAATCCTATCCTTTTAGTAATAGTGAAAGGTCCTAGAAAACGAGGACTTAACTTCCCACGTTTACCAAACCTTATCACACCTTTCCATGGGGATACCTTAAGCATCACGCGCTCCCCAACTTGGAATTCTTTTGGTCTTCTTTTCGGATCAGCATAACGCTTTTGTCTATCTTGAGCTGCTTTCTGCTGCCGAATTTCTTTCACTTTATCTGCCGTTTGTTGTACCAGTTCCGGACCAGCAAACTGTTTCTCTCCGGTTTCTAACCAACACACCGGCGTTCTACATTTCCGGCCATACAAGGCTTCGAACGGTGCTCTTCCAATACTGGAATGATAACTATTGTTATATGCAAACTCTACCAAAGGTAGATGCGCATCCCAGTTGCCTCCAAAATCCAATACACATGACCGGAGCATGTCTTCCAAAGTTTTAATAGTCCTTTCACTCTGTCCGTCAGTCTGTGGATGATAAGCAGTACTCAAATTAACTTTCGTACCTAATTCCTCTTGTAGTGATTGCCAAAATCTTGAGGTAAACCGACTATCACGATCTGACACTATCGACACCGGTATACCATGTCTTGACACCACTTCATCAATATACAGCTTCGCTAATTTCTCAATTGGTGACGTTTCTTTCATAGCTAGAAGATGATCACTCTTAGTCAAATGATCCACAATCACCCAAATAGTGTCGTTACCTTTCTGAGTCCTTGGTAACTTTGTCACGAAATCCATGGTGATCTTCTCCCACTTCCATTCCAGAATCTCCAAAGATTGGAAACTTCCGTAAGGTTTCTGATGTTCAGCTTTTACTAAAGAACATGTTATACACTTTTCCACTATTCGTGCCACATCTACTTTCATAGCTGGCCACCAATAGTGTAACTTCAAGTCTCTATACATCTTAGTACTTCCAGGATGTATAGAATACTTAGATCTATGAGCATCTTCGAGAATCAACTCTCGATTACCTCCAATCTTTGGTACCCAAACACGGCCTTGGAACAACTTAATTCCACGGCTATCTTCAGTCAGTTGAAGATGTTATTTGCTCATCACTTCTTCTTTCAGATTTTCTTCCCGTAAGGCTTCCGCTTGTGCCTCCTTTATCTTTTCCATCAAACTTGACGTCACGTCAATTCTAGCGTTAGTCGATTTCAAACATCCACTATACTCTTTTCTACTTAAAGCATCGGCTACTACATTTGCTTTACCAGGATGGTAATGCAATTCACAATCGTAGTCTTTAAGTAATTCTAACCAACGTCGTTGTCTCATATTTAATTCTTTCTGATCAAAGACATGCTTCAAGCTCTTATGATCAGTATAAAGAGTACACTTCGTTCCATACAAATAATACCTCCACAACTTCAAAGCAAAAACAACCGCTGCTAATTCCAAATCATGCGTAGGATAATTCTTCTCATGTTCTTTAAGTTGTCTTGATGCATATGCAATCACCTTACCACGTTGCATCAACACATAACCCAAACCCATCTTTGAAGCATCACTGTACACAACTAAATCCTCCGTTCCTTCTGGTAAGGCAAGAATAGGAGCTTCACATAACTTTTGACGTAAGGTTTTGAAAGTTGATTCTTGTTTCTCCGTCCAAACAAACTTCACATTCTTTCGAGTTAAAATAGTCAAAGCAGAAGCAATCTTTGAGAAGTCTTTAATAAATCTCCGATAATAACCCGCGAGACCTAAGAAACTTCTTATTTCAGACGCACTTCTTGGTGTCTCCCAATTTGTCATAGCTTCTATCTTTGTTGGGTCTACTTTAACTCCTTCCGAAGTGATCACATAACCTAGGAATTGTACCTCCTTTAACCAGAATTCATATTTCGAGAACTTCGCGTACAATTTCTCTCTTCTCAACACTTCTAAAACTTTGTGTAAATGATATTCGTGATCTTCTTCAGTCTTTGAATAAACAAGTATGTCATCAATGAAAACAATAAAAAAAACTTGTCTAAAAATGGTCGACATACTCTATTCATCATATCCATGAATATTGTTGGAGCATTTGTCAAACCAAATGGCATTACAAGAAATTCATAATGCCCATACCTTGTTCTAAAAGCCGTCTTAGGAATATCTTCATTTCTTACCCGAACCTGATGATACCCAGACCTTAAATCAATCTTAGAAAAACATCCCGCACCTTGGAGTTGATCGAGCAGGTCATCAATCCTTGGAAGCGGATACTTGTTCTTAATCGTCACCTTATTCAGCTCGCGATAATCAATGCACATCCTCATCGTGCCATCTTTCTTCTTAACAAACAAAACCGGAGCTCCCCAAGGCGAAGAACTCGGTCTAACGAAACCTTTATCCAACAACTCTTGAAGTTGAGTCATCATCTCTTTCATTTCAGTCGGCGCTAGACGATATGGTGCTCGCGCAATAGGTGACGATCCAGGGATAAGGTCAATACGAAATTCTACCTGCCGTTCAGCTGGTAGACCAGGAAGATCATCGAGAAATACGTCTAGAAAATCACGTACCACTCTGATATCTTCCACTCGCTTCTTTTTTGACTTTACATCTAAAACATAAGCTAGATAGGATGAACATCCTTTCATTAAACATTTACGCGTTTTTGCAAAAGAAATTAACAGAACTTCCCCTTTTCGCTTTTCCTTAAAGATGAGTACATCATCCCTATCAGCCATTGGAATCCTGATTAATTTCTTTGCACAAAATATTTCTGCCTGGTTGACTGTCAGCCAGTCCATACCCACAATCACATCAAATCCCCCAATTTCCATCAACAACAAGTCGATCGGAAATTTTGTCTCTTCTATCGAAATAAAACAATCATCAAGTCTTTCACGAACCAAGACTTGACCCCCATTAGCTACCTCAACTACTAAGGCATCTTCCAAAGTAGTAACAGGCATAACTAACTTGTGAAAGAACGACTTGGACACAAATGACAAATTTGCACCACAGTCAAATAAAATGCGCGTTGGACAAGAATTAACAAGGAATGTACCCGAAACAACGTCTTTTGATTCCTTAGCTTCGTCAGCTGTCATGTGAAAGGCCCGACCCATTGACTTTGGAACATTTGGTTTCATACTTTGATCCCCGCCCTTTTTCAACTTTGGACAATCCCGATGAAAATGACCCGGTTGTTTACATTCATGACACGTTAGTCCTTGCACGGGACAATTGCTCATAATATGTCCACCTTTCCCACACTTGAAACATTCCAAGGCTGTCACCCGACACGGCCCAAAATGTTTACTTTTGCACCTTGAACACCAATTTGGTTCACGACGCGAATCATAACGAACACCTTTACCAGCTGCCTTAGGTCTCTGAAAAGACTCTGATCGGCCCTCCCATTTTCGTTTCTCCCCAACTTGGGTCTTTTCTTCTTTATCCTTGGCGTAAACTTCTTCCATCACCTTAGCTTCTTCAATAGTTTCCCTCAGTGTTGAAGCTTTAGCGTTTCTTACCCGGGACATCATGTCCGCTGGCAAACCCTTCAAGTAAGCTTTAATCTTTTCTTTTTCATTAGGAGCCACATGCCCCACCAAATTCAGCTTCTCCAAAAACGTTTCAATATACTTTCTCACAGACATGTTACCCTTTTTTAGAGTCCGAAACTCTTCTTCGATTCTATCCATCTCGTTCTCATTACAGTACTCCTCCAAAACCTTCTTCTTGAATGACTCCCAAGTCATAGCAGTCAATACTGAAGCCGATATTGAAGCTGTCACTATGTTCCACCATGTCAGTGCATTACCTTTTAACATTTGAGATGCAAATCTAACCTTTGAATTTTCATCACATTCACAAGCTCTGAAAGATTGTTCCATTTCCCTAATCCAGTTCATACAGGTTACTGGATTATCTGTTCATTTAAACTCTGGCGGCTTACAACTTAGGAACGTCTTGTACGAGCAAACTCTTTCCACTCTCCTTTCTGTTTCTGTTACTGGAGTATGAAGTGGATTAATTACCCTAGTATCAGTTCCTGTTCGCTGCAACTCTGAACTTCGATCGTTCAATGCTTTCATAAACATTTCGGTTTGTTGAGCCATTGCATTTGTCATCATTCTTGTCATGTTTTCCATCATGCGAGATTCCATATTTGACCCCGGCGTTTCTTGGTCAGCTGTACTAGTACCCACTCTATGTACTTGACTTTGCACTCCTCCAAGAGAAACAAACCCCGGCGGAGTCTCATGAATTTCGCCTAATCCAGTTTGCCTCTCTCTTGTCCCATCAATCATGGACCTATCCATCGCAGAAATAGGAGATAATGGCGGCGTATTCACCATCGTTCTTATATACACAAGAGGATAACCATAAGAAATGGTTATACACATACGAACATACGAAACATACTTTACCGATCATTAGTCATTGTAACCATTTAGAAACAAGCATGCTTATGTAACAATATATTCATAAATAACATTAGCTAATTGAAATTGTGAATATATCATACAGGAGAATCCTCGTTACCATCGTTACAGTACTAATTTCATGTATTTCCGTCAACTCTAAGGCTATCCCGTCTTAGTATTTCTACCCATTCTCACGAATCATAACTTAATTCATCACAGCTTAAGTCTAAGTACATCCTCAGCATACTTAGTTCACTTAAACTAATGCTCTGATACCATATTGTAACGCCCCAAATTTCGGGCTAATTTGAACCTCAAATTTCCACAAGTTATGATAATATAAACTTCAAACTTACATAAATAGCAAGTGAATTAATCATCAAGAGTACATTTACAGATACATGATTCTACAAATAACCTATTAATCTAATTATGTCACTATAATCAGATTAACTAAGTTATCTAAGCAATCCCTCAAAATCTCCTTCTGTTAATTGACTTCCTTGTTATTCCAAAACGCTCGTCCCACAACCCTTTAAGTTCCCGAGCCGGTACCTGGTAAGAAAACATCATTTGAAACGATTAGGCCAACGCCTAGTGAGAACATTCGTTTCCACAATAATATTTGCAAAATCAATGTAAACAAGTTATATCAAACCTGATTACCCTTTTTCTTACCATACGTGTAACTCTATTCCGTTAACACGATTTTCATCCAATCCCATGAATATGACTGACACACATTCCATCATCATATCATGTCTTAGAGCCACACTAGAAATCGCAATATACACATGCCCATTTCCATTCATATCCTATTCCAGAGCCACACTACGAATCTTTCTCAGATTCTAGATTAATGCTCCCACCTAAGAAATCGCAATATACACATGCCCATTTCTTAGGAAAGGAAGTAGAGATTACAATTACATATGTCAATCCCTCTTCTTCCTTAGAAACCGGGAATTACGTTTATTCCAGGGTTTCTCACACACATCAGAATAAGGACTAAACTTCATCTATTCCACGTGTACATAACCATTAGTGCCTATGGATCCATTACACTTACTACACCCCTGTCTAGTATTAAACCAGCACAGTCTTTAAGCCTAACACACTATCATTCAACTGTAAGTATGTTCAAGCTACTAAGATTGTGTTTTAATACCTGCCAGTCTCTTTCTAAAATCAACAGGACTTAAAATCATTCAGCTTTCCAAAGTGTCCGGACAACAGGGTTTCCGGATACCTTATACTATCCGGACAACTATACTTTCCGGATAGCTACAACTCACCGGGTAACCAAACATTCCGGATACCACTACTTTCCGGGTAATTATTATTTTCCGGATACTTATCTAATCCGGACAACACCCGGAAACTAAAGCAACCCGGATACTATCCGGTAACTATTTTTATCCGGAAACTTACGATAAAACTAAAACTTACCGGATACTTGTCGCGTCCGGAAACATTCAACACAGAGGTTTCCGGATACTGCATTTCGTCCGAAAACCTCGACCTGCAGCCTAAAATTCGATCTAATTCGATGTCTGTTCGATTCAGCTCATTCCAGACCATTCCATACCGTCCACAAACAGTTTATACAACTATTACAAGGTTTAATTTAACATATAAACATTGATTTAAGCAAACAACAAATGAACTCACCTTATTTTGAAAAACCCACTTTGCTGCACAAATCTGATTCCACTCTGATATTAAGGATTCTGAAAACCAAATCGATAAACAAATCCGTTTATCACTATATATCTACAACAGATTTAAACATAAACCATGCTCAATTCCTTACCAATTTGAAGACAAATCTTGCTTTTCTTCTCTTCTTTCTCTTTTCTCCTTTTTCTCTCTTTCTCTCTTTCTCTCTGCCTCTTGACTGACCCAGATCACAAAAACACTGAGATATTTTCCATCTCCTTTGTTTTATCCATACACACTTTCACCATTTACCAAACACACCTCCAAGTTCTATTATTTCCAAAAGTAGCACCAAACTTAATCTCTTGTATTTTAACCCCATTGAATTATAAAATTTCCATATAATTCAAGGTTTAACCCAAAATACAATTAAATCCCAATTCTTATTAAGATAACATTATTGAAAATTTGGGATGTTACACAATGCCAGAGTTGTAACCCCGCTTGTGTCGGGCCTTTGGTGGTATTCATGGTAATACTTGCTAAAGTCAGCTATCTCTTGGAGTGTAACTTGTAAGGAGTCGTACGGATACTTGGGCTTTCATGTCGTGAAGTGTCATATGATTAACGTTGTATGAGTGGCATACTTTTGTGTTCCTCCACTCTCAATGGATACGGGTCTCCCCCATTGTCGGTCAATACTATTTTGGATATTAATTTCCTTACTTTATTATCGTTGGTCGTGTGCATTTGGCTGCAAATGATAACTTTAATATTAGATTTGCCTCCCCGTATATTAAAGTTTAAATGAAGCATGTCACTTTCATAGTTGGTATTTGGACTTCGTTCCATTTTATGCCCGTGTGAGTGTGGGGTTTTGTATCATGTTTTCGGTGAAGTATTATACTTACATGGATTGTTCTTTCATGATTTATGGGTTGAGTATTATGTCTCATCCGTGTTGGAGTGTTTTGCATAATATATATTTATTCACGTTTTGGGTGAGTTTGGATTGGAATTTATTTTGGAAAATGCTATATACATTTTGGGAACTTCCTCATAGATTTTATGTGCGTTGGAAAATGAGTCGTTTACATCCTTATCATTAACTCTTTTGAGAAATCATGATTTAAGTTGCAATCTTTCATTTAACAAATTATTTAAATCATGCTGTAAACTCTTGAACTCACTAGGCGTTAGCCTAACCTTTTTATTTGTCGGCATGTGCAACAGGTTCATGTTGGGAGTAGTTCTAGTGATACTGCGAAGAGATGAGTGCTAGTAGTGTGCTCGAGAAGTGAGTTGATTAAGTGAATTCTTTCGCATTTATCTTTGGGAATAGCAATTTATACTTGGGTTTTGTAACACCGGATATGGATTTAGTCTTTGTAATAAGACTTGGGTTATAAATTGTTTGAGGTTAATCATAGAATTTAATTTGAGAGATTTCCAATATTGGCTTATAAGAAGAAATTCTATTCTTTTGGATGTATTATTGAATTTTTTTTAGTTACTCTTTCCAATTTTGAGGGTGTTACAGATAGAGGGGTATTTTAGTCATTTTTTCTATTAACACAACAAGGACCAATCATGTAATTTACTCTTGACCTTTATTCCAGGTCATTTTCATCTTCCCAAACCCTCCTACCCACCTGATTTTCATCTTCCCAAACCCTCTATACATCCAGATTAGAGGCCATGTCGCCCATTTGCACAACCGTTTACACCACCACCCACCTCCATCTTCTATCCACATCGGCCATCGCCAATTTCATTGCCCGCCACCCACCTGCATGACCGTCTCCACCACCGCCCACCTCCACCTTCCATCCCCATTGCCACCTTCACTGCTCGCCACCGTGACTCATCAACTTTCGTCTCCATCGCTACAACTACAGACCTGCAACTTTTTAAGGAGACAAAATCCACCACAAACCACCGTGGATCATGGATGCAGATACAACAGTTAGATGCAGATCTTCAAGATTTTTAGAGGGGTCGAGAGACGAAGTTTAAGGCTTCAAAGGTACAGAAGAAAACACAAGGTGACGAGTGGATATGTTTCGTTGGAGTTAAGTTACAGTGGTTTCGCCGGAGTTACATTACAGTGGTTTTTTCGTTCCATTTTTCTCCCCATTGTCCCTTTCCTCACGTATTCTTCTCACCTGCATAAAACCCCCTCCATGCCCCAGGTTTCTGAAGATCTGACCTAGTTGTTTTAGAAGCAGGGTAAAAAGTTATGTTGGGTTTTAGAAGATTTGGTTTTTTGTATATCAAGATCTGTGTTTTTTTCCCTCAAAACTAGGATGTAAAGATATACATACATAGGTTTAGGTTTTTGGTTTTCTTGTAAAAATTTGTTGTTTATCTTGTGCTTTGTACAATGTTTTCTTAAAAAAAACTAATATACAATGATTTCTTTTTTTATAATAGAGTTTTTTGCGTTATGTTATAATCTTGATTGAGGATTTGATCAAAGAAGAAGAAGGACACATGGCAATATAATTTCTTGGTTCATTTGATTACTTGGTGTTCATGAAGATCTGGTTTTTGAACATATGATTTTTTGGTATTCATGATTTTCACGAAGATAGTCAATGGAAGGGAAAAGGGAGATGAATAAAGGGACACATGGCAATATGTTTTGGTTGTTTTTCTTTTTTTAATATAAAAAGAGAAAAATGCTTAAAATGACCAAACTATCCATCATGTGCCTTGCACATGACCACTTTAACAGAGAGATTTCAAACAGAGTTAGTTCATGGATCCGAGCACTATAAAATGCAATCCTTAGATATTTCAAAATAGGGACTCAATATGTTAAAACACATAAATCATAAGCACCAAACATGTAATTTACTCTTTTCTTTATTTACAAAATCCCTTATATGTCAGGGGGTGTTTGGGATTGCGTTTGAAAACAGCTTATCTCCTTATTGTGTTTCCACGCCGGAGGTGAGTGCTTGAATTTAAAAAAAAAAACTCCTTATCACGTTCCAGGGAAGGAGATAAAGAGTTTTTTTGAGAAGCAACTCCAGACTAACTTTTCTGGAACGGAGATAAGTTATAAGCAAAAGTTAAAAATATAAGCACTCCCAAACACCCCCTTAGACCATCCACAACAGCAATCTGAAGCAATCAGATTGTATATAAGACAAAAATATTTTAAAAAAAAATAAATAAAAAAGAAAACCAATCACTACAATCTGAAGCAATCTCATTGCCCAGCGAACCAAGTTCGAGACTTTTTTTTAAATTGACACATGTCAATTTCTTATTGGTTGGTTTTAGATTTTTAGGATAAAACTTATATAATTAAAAATCAGACTTTTACAAATAAATTAAAAAATAAAAAATATACCAAAATTCATGGTTTTCAATTCCCTACAAATAGAGATCAATCTTGACATATTTTCACCACACCAATTTTTCTCTTCATTTCAATCCTCTTGTTATCTTGCTACTTTCTTTCAATTATCTGCTATGGATCCAGACTTCCCAACTCTTCTTTCGAATTCTCAACATCCTGATAGCTCTCAGTATCAACCAAACACACAATATGAAAACTCTGATATCTAATTTCGTACTTATTTTTATGACTTGTTTTATTTAATTTCAGTTGTATGGTATGTTTTTTTATAATTATAATTATGTTTCAAAATATGTAATTGTTCGTTCGTTTAATCTATATTTTATACTTATAATTAAAAAAATTATATGTATAAAAAATAAAATATATAATTTTTGTAAAATAATATTGTAGATTAGATTGGATTGTAGGGGATTGTGGTTGGAGTATGAAAATTTTGAGATTGGATTGGAGTTGAATATTATGTAAGTGGATGAGAGAGAAAGTAATATTTTAATTGAGATTGAATTGATTGAGATTGTTGTTGTGGATAGTCTTAGAGGGTGTTTGGGAGTGTGTTTTAAATCTGCTTATTGACTTATTGGCTTTTCAAAAAGTCAATAAGTTAAAAAGCTTGTTTGGCAAATGCAAAAGCACTTTTAAAACAGCTTTTTGGTTTGCCTTGGAAAAGTCATTTTCAAGAAGTTACACTTTCCTGACTTATTGACTTATTGGTCATTTTACACTTTCCTATCTCAAAAGCTAATCCAAACACTTTTTTAAAAACTCATTTTCCAAAAGCAATAAGTCAATAAGCCCTTTTGAACTAAAAAAAGCACTCCCAACGACCCAAACACCCCTTAATATCGTTTGAACAAAAAAAAAAGGTGATAACCTAATCAGCCTTTTCCCTATGTTCGCTGAATACGCTGTCACTCGATCTCGCCTCCGAATCCAATCCTCCAAATCGATCTCTCAACGTGTTCGATCTCCAAATTTATCTCGACCAAAATCGATCCACACACTCTCGATCACCCTCTAGATTTCTCTTTTGATCTCGGTTCGATCCCTGCGGTTCGTCCATGTGGTTCGTCCTTGTGGTTCGTCTTGATTCAAGCTTAGATGTAAGGGTTTTGTTGTTTTGGTTCAAGTTTGTTCGTCCCTGTGGTTCGTCTTGACTCATCAATGTTTGAGAAATGGGGTAGTCTTCGACTCACTTTATGATATATTTGCAGCTGTTTTATTCTTTAGTTTATTTTCTTGAAATGGTAAAATGCTCACAAGGACATGTTTTCAATGTTATTTGAACTTGGTTCTACTTGAATGGTACTGTTTATTGAAAGACCAATGGGTAGGTTTGTCTCCTTGATAAGGTTTATGTATTTCAGATTCATGGTTTACTTGATTAGTGGATTTTGGACATAATGTTTGTGAATTCCGATGACAAAAATGCTTTTGCCTTCAAAATTGACATGTATTTTTGAAAATTTGAGGACATTTTGATAACTACTTCAAATAGGGATATGTTTCAAACATGTCTATTACAAAGTTGAATTTGGGAAATTGGACAAGTCCAAGTCTCAAGTCCATATTCAATTGAATTTTAGGTGGGCAACTATGTATTTGTCATCTGAGTTTCCTATGTTATTGGAAAGATTACCACATTGTTCTTGGTATTGTACTCCATATTCATTCTTTTGTTTCTTCTTGGTCTTTGTTAAATATATATCCACGTTTATCATCTCCCCCTTATTTTCTTTCTTTACATATGGCATAAAATACCATATCTAATACATAATTTTGTCAAAAGCACTCCTTTAGTTTGATTTTGACTTCGGACGTTTGTTAGTTTACAAAAACAAACAGTCTTATTAATTCAGATTTCAGACTTCAAACAGCTCTTAACAATCAGAAGTGAAATAAGACTTCAGATTTCAATACCTCTTAAAAACAAACGCCACATAAGTTTATTTTATATACATGTAATTTGACTTGCACATTATGAATTTAGAAAGGGTTTAAGTTCTCAAGTAAAGCTTACAGCTTTTGCCTATGAATGATATGGGCAGACCAGTTAAAACTGTAAAAGTAAAAGCATTGATAATATTTAAAACTTATTTATGCATTTAGTTATATATTAATTATGATATAATTTTGTTCTTTCATGGGTTTGGTTTACACACATACATACTCTTATCTACAATTTTTGAGAATCCACTAATCCTGGTATCCACTTATCATTCACCCATAACCTTATAAAATTTGGGACCATATATCATATGCTCTTAGCATCAATTCATTATACCTGAATCCCTTTTTATTGTTTTTTTTGTGGTTATTTGCTTCTATCACAGGGTTATACGGAGAAGATCGTCACAAGAGGAGGAGGGCAGGAAACTGCCACCTCCGTTCTAAAGGCTTGGTGGCAATCACATGCCAAATCGCCATACCTACAGTAAGTTTGCTGCCTACAACTCTTTAAGTTCCCTTTGAAATCAAGAAAATAAAACATTCTCTTGAGTACATGTGCACATATTTACTGCTACTTGATATGCATCGCTTATGCATAATGATAAGAAAATACATCATCTTGTGTTCATGTGCACATATTTACTGCCGCCTGCTTAATATGCTTCAATATGCTTCAGGTGATGCATATTAAACATGATAAAGAGTAAATAAATTTACTGCTTTTTATTAAAAATGTTAATTGTTTTTAGAGTAAATTACATGATTGGTCCATGTGGTTTACATGAAATTGCACTGTGCGTCCCTAATATGAAATAATTATGGAAAACATCCTTGTGGTTTACATTTTTACACGCCTTTAGTCCCTTTCTCTAACTCTGTTAAAAAGATTCTGTTAAAGTGGGTTAATTTTAAGGGTATTTTAGTCTTTTGGTACATTTCTTTAATTTTTCACTTAAAAACAATTTAAGAAATGTAAGTATATCTTTACTACTTTAATACTAGTTGTGTACCCGCGCAATGCAACGGGAGCCAATACAAGTACCAAGTGTCTTATCTAGTAAGTAAAGGTGATGACTCTTACTCGGTGAGCATTTACCGAATAAATTGTTACATATTGATGTCGTTTGATGGACTAAAATCTTACCCACTAAAGTAAATGATAGTTTTAAATTTTACCGGTAAACACTTACAGGTGAGTGTTTGGGTAAACGGCCATTAATTAATATCATTCAAAACCAAGAAGAGCAGCGCCAAAAATTGAGTTTGGAGAGCATAAAGACATATCCCAAAAGCTATAAAACCAAAACTGTGCAATGGACCAAAAAAAAAGAATTGCACCAGTAATAAAGCAAAATAAACCTAACCTACTAAATATTGTTGATATCACAAACAAGCATGGATACAAAAGAAATAAACCAAATCTCAAATGATGCAAACTCAAACAATTGAATGAAAGTAGGGAAGTTTAACATCAAGAGTTGTCTTGCAGCCCAACAATGTCTGTATCCTTTTTCTTAATCGCAGTCTGCTGACAGCATCAAAACGTCAATGATAGATGTTGCAGTAGATCAGCTCATTCCTTTCATCCCTACTTAAAGAAAGAGCTTCATAAAGTCATTTTCTAGAAAAATAGATGTAATTTTAGAATACAGAAACTTTGATTCAACTTGATTAGTCAACAACATACCCATGAAAAAATATTGTATCTTAAGCACAAAAGAACAATAACTACCATAGTGAACTTCTGTTTTTCTATTTTTGAATAATTTAGTCTATTGCTTCCTCATAAATAATGACAATAATAGCAAAACATTGCGTGTAAGAACTGATAATTTTTTCCTACATAGAGGCAAGAAAACTGCAAACATTAACTTAGGGTCATTTACTAAACGTTTATCCGGTGAGTGATTATCGGCTCACTTTACCTTATTGGATGAACAAGCTAGGAATTGAGAATCTTAACCAGTAAGAGCAATGACGAGGACCAACTGTCTTACCTGGTAAATGAGTGACAACTCTTACCGAGTAAATGCTTACTGGATAAAAATGCTGCATATGATGTCATTTTAATGGACTAAAATCTTACCCCTTAGGTTAGTGAAAGTGTTGACAATTACCTGTAAAAGCTTACCTTGAAGCTAATAGAAACATAGAATTAAGGGAAGGAAATTGATTACTATTAAGCAACAATTGAGCCAAAGCTCTTCAGGGAAATGAAAATAACCAGAGTCAGAGACTCCTCTCCAGAGAATACTCTCCTTGAACAACTAGACAAGAAATAACAGAATGCCTCTCTCCTTCCCACTCATCCCCCCTTTATTCCAACGACTTGTCCCTTTTCTCTCTCCTTGTGTACACTTTCCATACAATGGGCTTCTCACCCCATTTAGAGAGTATGGGCTCTTGGGCCTCAACTACAGGTTTCCAACATAAGCCCTTACCGGGTACTTGTTGGGTAAACGACCCCTTAGTAAAAAATAATCAGGACTAAAGGTTAATTTTCTATAAAAAAGACTTATTAAAAGTATATAACTTCAGAAGATTATATAAATATATCTTATGAAACTAAAAACCACCAAACGCTCATTTGATTGATTAGAGAGAAAAGGAAAATCGAGTCCTTTATTTCAGTACCTGTAGGTAATCCGAACCACCAAACTGATTTTGGACCAATAATATATTAAAAGGCCATCGATCGATGTTCAAACACTAAAATCAATAAAAGGGTTTTTAGATATGAAGACACTCTTACCTACATTAACTTTAGATATGATTTGTACCAGTGTAGCAACGCAATGCAATAACCCCGTTTGGATTGAGACAACAAAACTCAAAACATTTCAGACTTTAGTTAGCAACATGAATAAAAAAACATGATATGCTCTGCCTAAGTCTGCCTTCATCTTTACAACATGTGACTTGATCAAAATGCTAGCAGGCTTGTTGTTCTCAATGCTCTCAACTTGACAAACATAAACATGCAGATGCGTTCAAGGCTTAATGTAAAAGAAAGTAAACAGCCCCTTAAAGATGTTTTAAATAAAGGAACTCAAAATTAATATGCTAACAGGGAAGGATTTACCTCATAAAGTGCACCTGCTTTTTCAACAACTTTCTGCTCAAAATTCAATATTAGACAAAAAAGTAAACTCACTGGTATTGTTATAATCCAAGAGCTAGGGTAAGGAGGCATCCAATATACAACATTCCTGTAAAAAAAATCCTTATGTTCCATTACAATATGTGCATATAAAAGCCACATATAATTAATAGCTAGCATATACAAGAGAAGACCCACACAGATTGTTTGCCAATTTCCCCCAATCAAATAAAATTTACTAAATCAACAGAAAATGAAAAATCAGCTATCATCAACTAAAGAAGAATCCAATTGCATACGCCAACTACAATAAACTTAAGTGGTTATCAAAAACTACAACACCAAAATGAGTAAAAACAGTAAATAGAGACGCATCCTTGACAAAAAATGAAACCATACCAGCAAGGCAACAACCCTCTGTTCAGGGTTCACTTGTTTCATATCCTAGAGTTCTAGACAACATATCAAACAGTCAGAAAGACATTGTTCTTGAAAGTAGCCACTGCCACTTGAAACCAGCACATACACTGTTGTCTAGTGATAAAACCTACAAAAAAACATATCAGTTAAAATTAGACAAGTAAATATTTAATGGATTAGTTAGCCGTTTACTGTCCTCATTCACAGGCATATAGAATTGGTATCTTTTAAACAGCGAGTACCATGCTTACCATGTTTCGGAAAGAAAGCACTTACCCGGTTAGCGTTTGATAAACGGACTCTAAAGAACCGAGTAAGCATTTATCAGGTGCCACTTACCGTACCACGTGAGCATGAAAAGAACCGAGAATCCTACATGGTAAAATGGGTAGCAAGGATCAAGAGATTAACCTTGGTAAATGATGTAGAAGACTCTCACCCTGTAAGTTTAGTTGGTTTCTTGGGAACAGACTCTTCAACTCCTTATACTTTGCAAATCTTTTGCACATGTGTTGACTAAAATTAAAAAATTGAACTATACAAGCAACCTAAAAACTAAAACAAAAAATTGACATCAAGCATAGTTGAATGACAGAGATCGTAATGAATTTAAAGCAAGCCATAAGATAGAAAAAAAGTATAAAATGATCACACATCCCCTTAAAAAATCACAAACAAAGATGATCAAAACAAAGAAACTCCACGAACTTGATGGGACTTTTCCTCATCAAAACCAGGAAGAATAATTAAACACATATTTTTCATTTTCTTTTCCAAAATTCTACAATTTCAGCATTTTGTGTAATTTTGGGTTGTATACTAACAAGAGCAGGCCTCTTTTTGCTGAGGGGATTAGCAGAGAATTTATCTCAACCACTTCAAAGCTCATTTTGGGCTTCCATATGATTCAAATAATAACGATTTGTGTTATTTTTATTGTATTTAGATACACTGGAAATTCAGAGGTCAAATCTTCAAAGGTAGAATTTCTTTTACATGGTGATGCCTTTGGAGCCCAACAAATCTATCTAGCTTCTACAAAAAACCACAAAAATTATCACAAATATCTAACTCAACTAATATGAGGACCAATAAAATTAATCATCAAGCATTCCATACCACAAAAATTGTCACAACCACAACTCAAAAAGTCCAAGAACCAATAAAATTATTTAAAAGATCAAAACCTGATCAATGTGCAATAATTTTTTTTGTCACAAACTGTTCATAAAGACTGCAGAACATATTCAATCAAAGTACAAAAAATGAATCTTTGAAAGTTTACATTTTGATTAGAAGAACCCTAATAGAAGAACCCAAAATCGATTGTGGGTTTCAAACAACAAACATTGAAAGCAATCGACTTTGGGTCTCATCCTCGATTTTGGGTTTCTAACTTTAACAGGGTAGCATGAAAACCACAGATAAAAAAAATCGATTTTGGGTTTCGAATTTTAACAGGGTAGCATGAAACCAAAATCGAAGAAACATCGAAAGCAATCGATCAGAAACCAAAATCGAAGAAACATCGAACCACATCCACAAAAAACTTGAAAAATCGTGAACCCTAAAATCAAACGTACCTGAAACGTTGCTGGAGAAGAAACTCTGAGCTGTTACATGACTGTATCTGGTTTGAAAGAGCATAAAAGGCGTGCGTGTGTGGAGGGAGGGTGCCATGAAGAGTCGTCTTGAAATTTGAATGGCCTTCTTGATAAAAGTGTTGCACGCCTTTAAAACATAATTGTACCGGGTTTGAAAGTTCTCTCTCTAAAAATTAAGTAATTATGCATAAAATGATGGTACATCTAGCTTCAAAAGTTGTTTTTAAGAGTTTGGGGGTTAGATGTATTATATAGTAGTATAGATTGGTTCTAACCAAAAGTCTTAAAAGACAAATTTTAATGCAATATGTACAAGGTTTTAAAGCACATAAATAAATGAAAATCTCTTAATTACAACATTTAATGCATGATATACAACTCCAAACCTTTTATTGTTTACACACACACACACACACAAAATAGACAGACTCGGTACCTCACCATACCCACCGCCATACTTCTGCTACCTTTTCACTTATACACCATACCTCATACCATGTTCACCTCTACACCATACCCCATACCCTCTTCACCTCTACACCATACCCATAGTAATCAGTTCCTAGACCATACATTTCTTCTAAAATTGAAGCTTTCTGCTATACACTGGATTGAATCGGCTGCTATAGTATGTATTCAAACGAAAATCACACCCAATGGCATTCGAGAGGCCATGGACTCTCCCAGAGCATTCGCTCAAATTACAATTGATTAACAAAACAGAATGAATCCTACTCCCTTTCCCTCCCACACTAAAAGAGACTCCCGCCTATTATTTTTGTGTAAAGTACCCAAGGTAAGACTTCCCAAAATACCCTTACTTCTCTCTTCTTCTATAAGTAAAGCGTATTGGAGGTTTAGCAATACTCCCCCCAAAGCTTTCACCTTGTCCTCAAGGTGATAATCTGGAAATTGTTGTATCAACGCTTCCAGATTCTCCCACGAGGATTCAAATTCCGACATGCCTTTCCATTTTACCAAAACTTCCAACTGTCCTGGATCACCCTTATCCAGCAACCGAGCATCCAAGATGTCTTCTGGTTCCGCTTGTATTACCAATTCTTCAGTAAGTTGGCTGGGATATCTTTCGTGGACGCACAATGACACACCGCTTGTCTTAATTGTGAGACATGAAAAACAGGGTGTATCTTGATCGTTTCTGGTAATTCCAGTTTATAAGCCACCTTCCCGATCTGCTCCAACACCTTATGCGGTTCATAGAATCTGGCCATAAGCTTGGGATTATTCCCCCGAACCAATGATTTTTGTCTATACGGTCTCAACTTAAGAAACACCCAATCACCTGGCACAAACACTACATCCGTCCTTTGTAAGTCTTCATGTTGTTTCATGCGACACTGAGCCTTTAACAAATGCATCCCAAACTTCATCCCAAACTTCATCTCTCGACTAATCAGTTCTTGCTCCACCGAGTGCAAACTCGAAGTAGATGTTTTATAACGTAATAAAGGCGGTGGATCTCTTCCATAGAGTACTCGAAAAGGTGAGCACTTCAGAGAAGTATGGTACGCCGTATTATACGATAATTCTGCTCAAGACAACCATCGACTCCATTGTTTCGGTCTGTCCGAAACCCAACATCTGAGGTACTGTTCAAGACACTTATTCACTACCTCTGTTTGCCCATCAGATTGTGGATGATAGGCAGTACTAAACTTCAATTTAGTACCTTGTAGCTTGAATAATTCCTTCCAAAAATTGCTTTGAAACTATTTATCTCTGTACGATACAATTGATTGTGGGATACCATGTAACCAAATGATTTCCTTCGTAAACACTTCAGCCAGTGTCTGTGCATCGAAGGGGTGTCGTAACCCAATAAAATGAGCATACTTGCTAAAGCGATCTACCACCACCAATATAGAGCTTAAACCATTCGAACGAGGCAAGCCTTCGATAAAGTCCATTGAGACTTCATCCCAAACAGTATTAGGGAGCGATAGGGGTTGCAACAAACACAAACCCGCTAGAGAACCACTTAAGTGTTTATTACGCTGACATACTTCACTCTTTTAACCGCGTCATTGATATCTTTCCTCATTCCGATCCAAAACACTTCGGATGCCACCCGTTGATAGGTCCTATCCTCACCTGAATGACCTCCAATAGGTGATGCATGGAATTCCTCAAGCAATAGCGGAATAATCGAGGATTTTCTCGGTATAACCAAGCGTTCTTTATATAGTAACAGGCTAACAGCCCTTGCCTTAACTCAAACCTTTTATGAGTCGACGGATCTTGTAAAAGATCGGTCCTAATTTTCATCAAGAAATCATCCGCCTCAACTTCCTTTCTCAAAGTATCCCATTGCCTTCATTGAGGCCCCCCAATGTTTGAACATTCCACCACTTCTGTTTTGCGGGATAAGGCATCAACCGCTCGATTTGTGCAACCCGGTTTATAGACAATAGAAAAATCATAACCTAACAGCTTGCTTACCCATTTTTGATACTCTGGTTCCACCACCCGTTGTTCCAATAGAAACCTTAAACTTTGTTGATCACTACGAACAACAAAATGTCGACCCAGTAGATACGGCCTCCACTTCTTAAATGCAAGGACAATAGCCATAAGCTCTTTCTCGTACACCGATTTTGTTTAGCCCTCAGTCCTAATGCTCGACTGAAATAGGCTATAGGTTGTTCGTTCTGCATCAGCACGACGCCCAAACCAAACCCAGAAGCATCTGTCTCGATAATAAATTCGGTGGAGAAATCGGGTAATCTCAAAACCGGGGCTGTTGACAACCTCCTCTTGAGCTCTTCAAAGGCCTTTTGTGCTTCATCCAACCATTGGAATTGATTCTTCTTAAGCAAGCCTGTTAGAGGATTGGCTATCATTCCATAACCCTTGATAAATTTCCGGTAATAACCAGATAATCCCAAAAATCCCCTCAACTCAGTCACTGTGGTGGGGACTTTCCATTCTACTATGGCCTTGATCTTCGACTCATCGACTTCAACCTCATTTCCTGAAATTACATGCCCAAGATATCCCAAACGATCTCGGCCGAACTCACATTTCTTCTTATTAGCATATAACTGACGTTGGGATAATACTTCAAAAACCAACTTCAAATGATCTAAGTGTTCTTCCATGGTTTTGCTATACACCAAGATGTCATCGAAGAAAACTAGCACACATTTTCGTAAAAAACGTTTGAACACTTCATTCAACTTCAGCTGTCTTACAACCTCTTTTGAAATGAAATTATGTGTAGCTCCAATGATCCCTTCCATTTTCATCGTTTTCGGATTCGTAAGGCCAATCACAGAATTAAGATGGACCTCAACCTTGTGTCCGATGTCAGTCACATCAACGGTATTCAATGACTTCTCTTTTTCTTCAGATCCGATCTCCTCCGTAACATCTTCCTGGACTAATATAATGTTCATCTCCTTTTTTTTACATTTATGGCCTGGTGCGTATTTTTTGTCACACCGATAGCACAACCCCAACGATCGTCGGTGTTGCACCTCCTGCTCGGACAACCTTCTAAACTCCGATCCAGATTTTGCGACTGAGGCAGAAGACGGTACTGAGCTCGATGTACCGCTTTTTGCTTCTGTAAATCCACTCGAACTCCTCTTCACCGTCGACGAAGATCTATCCCTTCTAATGACTTTGTTCTTCATTTCAATCTTCGAAGCGGTCTCCATCGCCTCACTCAACGCAACAAGGCCTAACAGATGCAATTCTGCCTTAATCGAGTTCTCAAAGCCATTAATGAACTGACTTAAGAACACTTCTTCGGGTATTCCTTCCAGCGGCGCAGCAAACTTCACAAATTTCCTTCGGTTTTCATCAACCGATCCTTCCTGTTTAACCGCTAAAAATTGCTCACAAAGCGATCCCGAAGCCAGAGATCGGAATTGCCTTAGGATCATTCGTTTCAAATCCTCCCACCGTGTAATAGGATGCCTCTTATTCTCCCATTGGAACCATTTCAACGCATCACCTTCAAACGCAATGAATGACACGTCGATTTGTTCCTCTGGACTCAATCGGTTTAAGGAAAAGTACCTTTCAGCTCTCAGAATCCATCCGTCTCGATCTGTTCCATCGAAGGCCGGAATCTCCAGTTTTCTTCCTTTTTAGGATCGTAGGTACCTCCAATATTCCTCCCGTTTTCTCCAGATCCTGAGGCGTCTCCTCCCTCCGATGTTACAGACGCATTCAATTTATTAGACACTTCTTCCTGTTGCTTGCTAATCTTCTCCAAAATCACCTTGCATCCCTTTTTCGATTGATCCAACACTGCTCTCCAGATCGATTGGCCACACTGCGCGTCGTCATTATCGGATCGTAACTGCTCTGATACCAATTTGCTATACACTGGATTGAATCGGCTGCTATAGTATGTATTCAAACGAAAATCACACCCAATGGCATTCAAGAGGCCATGGACTCTCCCAGAGCATTCGCTCAAATTACAATTGATTAACAAAACAAAATGAATCCTACTCCCTTCCCCTCCCACACTAAAAGAGACTCCCGCCTATTATTTTTGTGTAAAGTACCCAAGGTACCCCTACTTTATTGAAAGCAATACAAATAAAAGAAAGACTTCCCAAAATACCCTTACTTCTCTCTTCTCCTATTAGTAAAGCGTATTGGAGGTTTAGCACTTTCATACACTGCCTTCTTCATCGCTGGTTGTATATAAACGGTGTGAGACGGATAAAGAGTTCAGACCACCGAAGATGAGAGTTATTTTCAATCTCCGTCGCCGCTCCAATCTCCATACCTAAAATCGAGTTGGGCGACCTATCGATTCCTCACCACCTAATTTAGGATTCTCAACCTTTTCTCGATTTCGACAAGTAAACCCTTTGATTTGAATTTCTTTTTCTTCGAATTCTTATTTAGGTTTAATATATCGAATCAATTCCTTCATTGCTGTTCACGAACCAAGCCAGCAAATCATTGCTGTTGTTCTTCCAGCCACGATCACGATCAAAGCCACAACAGATTATTTCTTCTGTTCACGAACCAAGCCACAGGTCTATCTTGATTCTTGCATTCTTGCTGAGTTGCTTCTTAACTCGTTTCATTCATGAACACTTGTCCTATTTTGTTTTGTGAAACCTTAACACCTTATTTACATTGATGTTTTGATGTTAGAATTATGTTTTTAAATTTTAATTAATGCATATCATATGTTTATGGATGCATATATATATCTAAAAAATATTATATGAACCGATATTCTTGGACCGATATATCACCCATATTCTTCATTTTCCCTAAAATGAGGAAGCTGTTGGAGATGCTCTAAAAGTTTATGATTCCTCATCTATAGATATCCATTTCAGCGCTTAATACGAGATAGACTGTTCAAAGTTTATAGGAAGAATAATTAATTTTAGCTTGAATGGTTGCTACTAGAGCCCTGAATCCAGTTAAAAATAGTTAACATGGATGCTTCAAAAAATAAAATTAAAAGAGATGGAGAGCACAAAGATCATTATTACAAATCAAACCACTATGAAGACACAAAGGGACCAAAATGTAATTAAAGGAAACTTAAAGTTTTCATTAATTTATTCGCCTTTTGTATCGTTATCACCTTCCCCGATCTTCAAACACGTCAACCGAAGTCGACCATCGCTCCTTTCAGCTCTGATTCCTCCTAATGAGGCCTCAATTATTAGCCTCCCTCCTTCACGGTGTGGCCTTAGCTGAACCGCTGTCGTCAATGGAGGTGGTAAGCTTCGTTTGTTCTTCTGCTCTCTTCTTCGAACAGATGAAGTCGATGATGCCGGCAAGGCCAATGTGGCATCATCCTTACTTGCACCTGATTCGCTACCTATGATTTCGGTGCAAACTTGGAGGCTATTCTCTCCAAGTTTCAAAGTTGAATCCATGAAGAAGAAATCAGTAGGAAATGAAATATTGCATGGCTTTCAAATATTTTTATATTAGGGGGTGGTACGTGCATTTCACTTTATATAGATTGAATTAACTTAGCAAACTTAATTTTGGAACACCTCAATTATGGAAATGGAAGAAAAATTAAAACTTCCTCTAACAAGTGTGGGGAAGGGTCCATTATGTTTTTTGAAATAAAATTCATTGATTACCGAACTTCACATTTGAATTTTTATTTGGTTACAAAACCCAATGTGTCACTCCATCTGTTCCAGAAAATGCAACATTTTCTATTTGGGTAGTCCAGGAAAATTGGAATATTTTGTCTTTCAAAACTGTTGGTAAGTAAACTCGCATCTTGATTATTTTACTTGCGTTGTAGGAAATGTTCAATGAATCAGCCAAATCTACGCGTACGTTGACGGATGGAAATACGAGTTTCATGTTCGTTATTTGCCAAAGGTAGATTTCGACAGTTATCCAAAGCTCCTAAGTACAACACCACTATGATTCTACATATTTTTGACGAAGATGGAGAAAAGTCCGAGTTATCTGATCATTACAAGTAAACAAGAGTATTTACACTATTATATGCTATGCTACCGTTTTGTTTTCAGTCGGGTTTTCCAGATATATACTGCAATCATTTATACATGTGTCGGTATGTACCATTTTTGAATTCCATCAGTTTTGTCGTAGGTAACAAACACACTGTACAACTGTATCTGCACTCTCTTGTTGTAAAAGACCTTTGTTGAGTTTATGATCACGGGTCGTGTTTGAACTTGTATAGGAAGTTGAGGCTCGAGATTGTGTGCTCGTGAAACATCTGATCATGCGCTACTAAATCCCTTGTGACCATGGAGGTTCACCTGCGGTTGCCCATGAATTAGTTGGCGGTAACGCACGGTTACCAAAAAAACTTTTTTTTTCTTTTTTTTTTGTTTTTAATTTTATAACACTGGCCTCAAGTTAACATTGTTAAATTAAGGTCCGTAAATGGATGTATGTGCCCGTCATACGAGGGTAGATCAGTCATTGCCATCTTCATCCTCGTCAGTCGTCACCTCATCCGTCAACCAAAAAGAATATTCACCGCTTACCACTACCCACGACCATCAACCACCCTCTCAAGACCAGCACCAACCATTTTCACAAAACACACCGATGCAAAAACGATATCATAAATATAGTTTTGATCTTTACTTTTGAACAAAATCCAAAAAAACCGTAAACTGAATTTTGAGGGAACATGGTTGTCGATCGTGTGTGGATCAAAGGAACAGAACAGAACATGGCACTGATTTCGCAGAACCGAATAAGGAGGGAACAGAAGGGGGAGAATAGGATGGAAGGGGTGGGTTTTTCATTGTCTCATCTCATATTCTCTTGGCAACGGGATAATCAGACTCTCGTTTCCATTCTTAGGACGTGGGGTTAGAGCATCCCCAACACATTCTCTATAATTTTTCTAAAATACGGACTTAAAAGTTAAAATCTCTAAAATGAATTACATTTAACTTCAACAGATTCTCTATTTTAGAGAACCCAACATCCATTATATTATTAAAATATTATTTAAAATTATCATCCCAATACATTTTTTTAAAAGAATTTATATAAAATAATGATAACACAATTCTATTGGTGGGAATGAATAAAAAAATAACTTCACTCTCCATCTACCAAGTTTTAGAGAAATTTCTCTAAATTTGAAGTTTTCTCTTGTTTTCTCTATTTTAAAGAACAATATAGATAAGCTATTGGAGCAATATAGAGAACAAAAATACATTTTTCTCTATTTTAGAGAAGCTTTTGGAGATGCTCTTATAATTCAGGACACCATGAAGGGAGAGAAATTAGGTTGGAGAAACGTGAAACAAGCGGTTGAAATTGAGATTTAAATTTTGTTTGATCTCTTAAATTCCAACAAACTCCATTCTAAAGTACTACATCAGTTTTGCAATAAAATCTTACATATTAATAAAAGATTAAACTTCTTTCTACAGTGGTTCATACTATCACATCATCAACTACTTTATAATTTATATTTAAATCATTTATAATATCATAAAAATACTAAATATAAGTTGTTTATAATATAAATAATTGATTAATTATAATATAAATAAAACATATAATTATAATATAAATAAAAAATTAATTATAAAATATAGAACATAACTAAAATTTTACTTTTTGTTTTCTTTTACTATATTTGTGTAAATATAATTCAATTGAATACGAATAAAACAAATGAATATAATGAAAGCACACAGCGTTTATTAAATTACAAATATTATACAAAACTACACAATAAACATTACATTACTAATTATTTTCTTCTTCTCTAAATTGCCTCCAAATCTCTTCAACTAAATTGGTTTGCAATTTGATGTTTGTGTAAGTTTATCTATTAGTATTTTGTATTTGTATTTTTGTAATTTTTTTATATTAATGTATTTTTTTAGTATATTTAAATAAAAAAATTCCATAAATAATATCATTTATTTAAAATAAATTGTGTAATAAAAATAATGTTCAAATGAAATTTATAAATGTATAAAATTTAATAAAAAAATTAATAACTAATGTTTAAACAAACTAATAAAAAAATTAAATTAAACAAAAATGTAATTGCATTATCTGTGGCATCTTCAAGACCATGCTAATTTTGCAAATGTAAGAGATCTTGCTATCTACATGGCAATGTCATGCCATCTTGCAAGGTCTCAAGCAAGATGAATGTGGATGCTAGACTTGAGATCATGTGAGACCAAGCTATTTCCGTGAGACCCGTGAGACCACAAAAATAACACTAAACATTCACAACAAAAGACTGTGAAGGTATTGTGAAGGTAAACCTTCACAGTGTTTTTGTTGTGAATGTTTGTTTTTTTCATACCTTCACAATGAATCGTTGTGAAGTTTTAGTGTTATTTGCTGGTCTCACGGTCTCACAAAAACATGTTGGTCTCACATGAACCCAACCCTATATATATATATATATATATTATGTTTGGCAAACTAGCTAATAAGCTAGCTGATGCATAAGTCACGTTTGACAAAAACTAACTTATAAACATGTAAAATAACATATTGAAAAAATAATCAATTACAACATTTATAATATAATAAAAATTAATTTATAGTAATATGATATATTAAATAATAAAAAATATCAAATAATATAATATGTTAATTAAAAGAATTTAAGATTTATTATTATATATACTATAAATTTTGAATTTGTTAAAACAAATTTTAGAAGAAAAAAAATCTACCTTAACTTATGATTTTAAATAACCGTTACATATATGAAGAAAAAAATCGAATAATAATTAAAAATAATAGTGACCGATAACTAAAATATATTAATATATATATATATATATATATATATAATTGAGAGGAATGATTACTTTATACAATCCCACCAATCCCACCAATGAGATTGAATTATTATCATTTTATATTAAACTTTTAAAAAAAATATCTATTGAGAATATAAATTAGAGAATATTATATTAATATAATTTGTTTTAAAAATTCAGTAAAATAGAGAATTTGTTAGAGATGAATATAAATTTTTTAGAATTTTTTACTTTTAGTTCTCTATTTTAGAGAAATTACAGAAAACATGATGGGGCTGTTGGAAATGCTCTAAAACAATTAAATTAAATCACATGTAGAATAAATGATTTTTTAATTTAAACAAATTAAATCATTAATTAATATTTTATTTATTTATTTTGATGATATATACATATATACACATATATATTTGTATAGATGAAAATATTGTTTTTATTTTTTTATAAGAAAAAGACAAAAAATATGCTAAAGTGCTAAAATGACCCTTAATTTAATAAAGTTAACGGAGACGTTAGACAGAGGAACCGTGACCAAATTCACAATAAACACCTATAGAAACCCTAGTCACAAAAAATATCAAAACACTTGAACCAAATCCACAATTCTATCTAAAACAAAATCATGACAACACAACACATGGAATATAAAATATTTTATACTTAAAAAAGGGAAATTAATTATTTTACCCTAACTTCAATTTTGACTTACAAAAATACCCAAATTCTCTCCAAGTTTACCAAAATACCCAAAAAATTTGTGAAACACCCCTCTATCTTTGGCTACAGCACCTGTGTGGGCTTGGTTTTCTTCTAACATCTGAGATTTCATCAATCGAAAAGAATACTTATAAAAATTTCAATTTCATCGAACCTCACTCGGATTGTCGGGGGAGGGGAATTGCGTTAGCCGTCGACTCAAGCAAGAACAACAACCGGCTCTCACTAATAGCTGCCCATGCTCATCAATCACGCTAGTCGAACGAATGCTACAGCCTGCCGAGGGAGAATTTCCACTGCTCTTTCTTCTTGGAGATTGTCGGGTGTTCACTCAAACTCAAAACATCGAAAGATAAAAAAGAGAATGAAATTGGATAAGTTGATCCGCAGTTTAGCCCCTTTGAATCTTACGATGAAAAGAAGGAATACACCTAGGAATGCCAAAGTGGTTAATGGATAGGGGCTGCTGTTGGATTTTATTTATATGTAGCGATTGGCCATCTTTCTTTGTGATGAGGCCCTAGAAGAGTAACGACTAGCTCCTAGCAAGGGTTGAAAGATCAATGTCGGGTACAAATGTCATTAGTACGAAGCACGTGTTGGGATCAATTCTTGGATGACTGAGAGGTTTAGAATGAAACCTATTTTGACAACGAAACTATGATTCTAGCTACAAATCAAATAAATAAGATGCTAACACAGAGTGGTAAGAAGAAGACACAGGTTCGGATGAGATAAGATGTTTATGGAGGAGTAAGCTGAACCTGCCAAGGAAAAAGAAAAAAGAAAAAAGGCAGTGATTCGACATATAATAGTAGGTGTACCGCGGTTCTCTCTTTTGGTTGTCATTGGGAGTTTGTCTTTTCCCTTAGGTTTAGCGAGATATTCCTTGGGGTCGGGTAGCTCTTTAGGGAAGACCTAGCGGGTTCGACTTTTGAAGTGAACTGTATAGCATAAGGGGCAATACCTTCCTTTATTAGAAAGTCTATTTAGTCTTTTTCGATGCCAACCCAACGGTTTCCATCAGATCCTGTCCCCGATCTTCGATCCCCTGCTTCATACAAAGCGGTTATCAACAAATCTCATGCGCATTTCGAGTGAGAAGTCCTTCCTAGACGAGTAGGAGAAACCTAGGGCGAAAACAGGATATTAAATAGCCAAATGAGAATTCACAAAATTTGAAAACATGAAGAGTCGAAAGAGCAGCTAGTAGTGAGGGCATCAACTAAGCAGTAGTGAAATACCAACATCAACATAAAGTCAAAAATCAAAACTTGTGACCATAAGCAAGAAGGAGATTGAACTTTCAAGTAAAACCTGTGTCAAGCCTTAACTTCAGTTGTTTTTCGATAACTATCTTTCTTAGCCCTCAGGCAGAGCGAAGCATCCGGGAGCCATAATGCATATAGAGGAGTGAGGAAAGCAATAATACACCACATCATTAGGGCAAGCCTAGCAGCGAGCGAAGGTTATTAAAACAGAGATCTAGATCAATCTTCTTCAGATCACGTCTTCTACGAAGGAGACCCATGTTCTACAGAAAGAGTCGAGCAGAGCTTTTAACCTCCGTCTTCTTCTTCATCTATTCCCATTTCTCCATCCCGAGTGAAAGAATCTCCAAGTCTCCAACGATCGAAAATAAAGCAAAGCGGAATCTAGTCTTCAAACTAGTTTGAATTTTCATCATAGCTCTATCGCCCAGTAAAACCCTGCGTGCATTTCCATTGGAGCGAGTTCAAGTGGCTGGAAAAGGCAAGTTCGTCTAGTGTGAGTAGCATTACCTCGTACCATTATTAGAGTTGTTGACAGTCCTAGGTCTAGCCAGCTAGTAGCAATCTGTTTCAATCCATATGGAATGGATAAGAGGCGAGCACGTAAAATCCAGTGATCAAGCATTATCTGAGTTAATCCAATAAGCTAGCCTTACCCTCCAACCAGTGCTTCTAGTTTGGTTACGTCCACCAAACACCAAACAGGCAAGGGGAACCTCTCATTAAAGTGCAAGCTATTCTGTTAGCAACCCAACTATTGAGAAAGTCAGTGAACCTATCCCCTCTCATCTGGTGGTTGTTGTACTCTTGTCTAACCCATATTTAAGAGCAAGCTTTAGTTCATACCGGGTAGCAAAGCAAGGTTAGGAACGTAGCCACATGCCATGATCAGACTAGAAAAGAGAATGAATCGAGACCGACAACAATAGCTGAAATTTGAACTTTATGGAATTGTTTTGCTTTCTATGGATTCCCCAGAGGGGCAGAGACCCCAGTCAACGACACATAAATGGTTGAATCAGAGTTCTTGAGATTGAATTGGTGCCATGTATGTCTTTCCCTTCTGGCTCTCATCGGTAAACTACCCCGCCCTATCACATGCCAATGAAAAAGAACCTAAACCAAGGTGCTTTCTCGGGCTAACCTTCGTGGGACATTTCCTTCTCAGGAAATGCCTTGCCCCTTTGTCTTTGTCATCAGCGAAGATAGCTCTCTAAAAAGTACTCTTTTTTATGCTTCAGCTTGAGAATGAGAATCGATGGAATCATTTCTTCCTAATAGGTCGGGTTAGGTACCATCTTTGCCAAGGACTTGTTCCCTAAAGGAGGGAGAAACAACCATTACTGCCGCCCTCTACCGCCTTTGTCCCAACGCTGGCTTGGCTTCAAAGTGGAAAGTAGGGCAAGCAAGAAAAATCCTTTCGCTCTGTGCCGATTAGTCACTCTGATCGCTCATCCATGATCTAGCGCTTTCATTCAACTAATCCCTGGAGTTGGTTTGCTTTATGTGAGGTTCGTTCCAAATCTCTATCGTCAAATAAGATATCTAAGGGCTCATATGATGTTCTCTTGCCCACTCGGGAAATTGGATTAAATCATCCATTGGTATAAAGCGCAGGGCGCGAACCAATCATAGACTGGCCGTAGGTTAAGATAGTTACCTACGGCAAATATAGGTCTTTTTTCCCTGAATAGAACAAGCCATAAAGGGCCTTTGATTGAGAGGTCGTTGGACGAAAGCATGTCCTATCCTCTTTTCAAAGCAATCCAAGGTCTGATGGTGTGAACAGCCTATTGCATTTAACCAACGCATAACGGACTCGTGGAGCCCAGAGATCGCGTTGGGACCACTCTTCCCCTAGTGTATGGACGGAGACAACTAGGTCTCGCCACGAAGCAAGCTTATAGAAAAGATGGCACGCTTTAGCCATGCCCCCTTGCCTGTCCTCTTAGCAGCCTTGGAAGCATACTTTCCTGTACTTCCCGTATAGCGGGAAGAGCTTTTCCAGGTTGGTTTGAAAGTAAACCCTTGGGTAGACGATCTATCCGGGATACATACCTCTCTTAAGAGCATCGGGAGATTGTCTTTTATAGCACCCACAAGCTCAAGGACAGAGTCGTGGTCTGACACAGGAGTAACCATCGACGCAAATGTCGACTTGCTTACACCTTTTGCCAAAAAAGTAGAATCTTAGAAATAGAGAATACTGAAAAAGAAACTTCACCAACATATTATAAGGTAGTTGAAAGAGAAAGATGTCGGTTTAGTAGCCTTCTGAACCGACATCTTTCTCTTCCAATCCTATTGATCTTCTTGTAAGGGAAATTGGCTTCATTCCTATCCTCAACTGCGGTTCTTGTAAAGAGCGCTAAACACCTCTTACTCTAATGAAAGGCCTTAAGGTAATAATCTTTTTCTTAGTCCAATAATGGAACTTATGACTTTACTTTCTACCATTTCATAAGGAAAGCAAAGGCAGTGGGCTGGCTATCAAGCAAAAATTGGGTCTCAAAACCCAGAATGAAATGAAAGAAATCGAAGACTAAAGATAAGAAGACAGAGAGAGGAGTCTCACGAAAAAAAGAATTGTTGATGATTTGACCCCGAATTCCTTCTCTTCTTACCTATTCGGAGGTCGTAGAATAGAAGGTCTTATACGCTAACTAGAGGAATTCAGAGCTTACTAAAACTAAGCTTAGAAAGCTCTCAACTCCATTTCGAGAAAAAAAGGATTGACTGTTTGTCTATTTCCCACGGAGCCGTAACTAGAAGGGAGGAGTTCATTCATCCCAAGGGGTTTAAGGCGATGATTCTGGGCTTGTGGCCACATTTTCTATTAAAGTTTCCCATCTCTCAATCAAAAGAAGTCGCTCGTACTCCGGCAGATGGGGTTCTTCCCCCAACAGATTTAATGGCATCGCTTACTCATTCAAATGCAACTAAGCCCTATGCTTAACACATGCAATTCGATGTGGGATTTAGCTCATAACTTGAAGCTAGTTTCTTACTCATCAGTACAAGAATCCGTTCCTCGTACCTTTACATTTTCCTATGATTGGTTATGTGAGCAACAAAACAAAGCCTGCCCATTGGGTAACTACTCGCCTCGGAAGATTCTCTTTCTTTCACAACATCGAATTCTTTTGACATAAGTTTATTAAATAAAAAATTATCACAACAGTTTAATGAAAGAATTCTATATCATGTTTAAACAAAATAAAATTCAATGTTCAATCTCGATAAATAAAGAACAATGCATCCAAGAACAATCCAAAATCAAAATACTGCTTTGTCTTTTAATGAATAAACTATAGATCACACATATCACCAACATTAGTGTTCAAATCCCATCTAGAACATCTTCAATCCCCTTAATACTAACTAGTCATGTACCCGCGCACGATGCGGCGCAAAGTATCTCGAAGTTGAAACTGAGAACTCAAGGTAATCATGTTTCATTTTTTGTTCTATTTCCTTCTTTCTCACAGGATCTCCAACAACTATGCTAAAATAGGAAAAAAAAATTAGCAATATTTTGCTCCAACAGCTATGCTATTTTCTACGCTAAAATAGAGAAAAATG
Source organism: Saussurea involucrata (assembly GCA_033807775.1). Classification (NCBI taxonomy): domain Eukaryota; kingdom Viridiplantae; phylum Streptophyta; class Magnoliopsida; order Asterales; family Asteraceae; genus Saussurea; species Saussurea involucrata. The sequence continues at coordinate 6,353,571 of CM066324.1, read as the reverse complement.
TGAGAAAGAAGGTAAAAATCTTCAAATTTAGAGAAATTTTCTTATATGCTAAAATTTGAGAAAAAAGGAAAGAGAAATAATATTTTATTCTTTCCACCAATAAGAGACATTGAATTCAAAATTTAAGGGGATAGAAATAATATTTTATTAAAGTATTGATTATTTTAATATTTTAATTAATACTACAATCTCTAAAATAGAATAGCTACCTGAGTTGGAAGCAATTTTTTTAGAGATTTTGATTTTTGATACTCTATTTTAGAAAAATATAACATATGTTAATTTTATGAATCTACATGATCTTATATTGCAAATTGTATAGTATATAAATTAACTAGGTAATTTAACCGCGCTTTGCGCGGTCGTTGAAATAGATCGATAAAAACATCAAAAGTTTCAATTCAACATGGAATATTTAAGGTATGGTAGGTTTTTATTTGTGATGGGCAAGAATAAAAAGAGTTGCAATGTGAAAAATAAAACTAAAATGTGTAAGCTAAAAGTGAAAAACTGAGTTGAGCTTGGGGAAATTATTGGGTTAGTGATTTTGTAGAATAGCTTCCAATAAAAATACATCTAAAAGAATGTGAAATAGTTGAAAATCCATGTATTAAATGTGGAACTCATTTTTGTGCTTTTGCTTGTCCTATTTTAATAATAAAAAGAGTTCCAAGATGTACATATGACGAAGAATTGTGTGAGAAGAGTTAACGTGAGTTGGCAAAAAAGGACTTTTAATCTCAAACCCACATTGATCCGATACATCTTGGTACATCTCATCCTTATGTGCATCCAAGGGTGGAGAACTCTTCTTACCCTTCTCACATAACTTTCATTATCACCAGACCCAACCAAATCTTGGAAATCATAAAATGGTATAAAAACAAATTGTTAGTAAGTGTAGTTCTTACCGGGTAAGAGTCACATCCCTCACTTACCGGTTAAGACTCTCGTTCCTTGCCATGCCCACCCGCTAAGGCAAGTGACAACCGATAAAACATTTGGTAAAAGACCCCTCAGTCGTCGACTGTAATATCTTATAGGGATTCTCTTGTTTTCTTCATGAGGAAGCTTGTATACAGCTGAAAAGAAACAAATATATTAAGGTGTAGTGATGATTGCACTGCTTTTCAAGGATTATTGTGTTTAGTGTTTTAAATGCAACCTGATGTGGCGCTGATGTGGATTGGAATCTTTGAAAGATAGGAGCTCATGGGTACTGATGGCCTAATAAATGCACATAACCAGTTTAAGAATCAACAAACATAAAAGAGTGAGAAAAAATGCACAAAAGTTGTTGTCATTAAATAATACTTTCTCTAAAATGTGAAACATTAAAGTGAAAGACATACTTTTAAATTTAAGGAAAGTAAATGGCTATGTAAATTTCCAGAATGACCTTCTTGAGTGTATTGACGTGTCGAGATAATATATAATACTAAGGTACTGAAACGGGTGTTTTGCTATCGAAGCGAACTATACTATATCCTTTTCTGAAGTCAAGTTGCCTATTCACTCGGTATCAAACCATTTTCTTCCATCCTCATATGAGGCAAAAGACTTGTAATGGAAGGCTGATGCCAGTTTCACTGTATCATAATTGTCGGATTAGCAAAGAGGATCAAGTTTCTAGCTAGATCACGTTCATGGAAGTGTAAGATGCTACTTCGGTAGATTCTACCCTAGAAGTCGAGAAAGATAGGCAAATAAAATAGAATTAAATCCTCATTACGTGCACGTTGTATGTTTTTTTGTAAAGCATGTAACGACTCGTTAAAGATAAATAACTTGTTAATTGAATCATCATTCATGTAAAACACTCTTAGAGTGTTTGATATTCTTTAATATTTATATTTAGAAGACATTTGGCATGAGTAAACCTGAGTCAACAAACTCACTATATTGTTAAAATTTAACAATGCACTATTGATTTTATAAGGCCGACCCTGCAACTTGTTCGTTATACTAAACAATTTTGTGTAATCTTATTCATAATCTATATAATAATTGTTAATGTTGTTTGAACTCAACACGCGATAGCGATTGAGATCACCACTTAGACCACTTAAGTAAACACCTTTTAAATCTGACAGGTACCTTGGCTTTTTACCATGCTTACAGGAACTCATCCAATCCAAAGGTTTGCATACGATAAGTAGATTAAACTTAATTAGAACTTGGAAGTAACATAATATCATAATTACAGAGAGCGTATATGAGCCTTGCTTCTTCTGCTCATTTCTGGTGATAACGTTATTAGACCTCTATCTTCCATAAATTCAACTAATCCTGAACCAAAAGGATACATCTTCACCAATTTAGTTTTTCTTCTTACCTAACTCATTGATTATATCATCAATTGTACCTGCATCTTCATCATTTTTTCTTTTGTTCCTTCTCATTGGTAATGAGAGTGAATATTTCATTAAATTACATGTCAACCTTTTCAACCCTAAAGCAAACTCCCTATTATGTTGATCCGACATATTAAAACATTGTCGTATAATAAATTTGGTGGTAAAATCTCTTAAGATCAAAAATAGATTGCAAGTTGCTAACCTCTCAGACACCTTGTTAACTTATCTAAGAGTCATCATTGCATTGGTAGCAATTAGTCCTGCAGCAACCTGTAATAAAAAAAGAAGCTTGATTTATTAACATTTAAGAGTATGAATGAATATATAGGTTGAGAAACCATTTTTTGGCCCTGAGACCCACAACACTAGTTTTACAAACCAATTTGCAAAAAACCAGCCATGGGAGTAATTCAAAGATCACAAGCGAATGGGCAATCAACCTAAACCCTAAATAAATCGAAAACAGGTAAGCTCTTGCAGTTTCATTTCATTGCTTCTCAAGCATCCAGTTGTTGGATTCACAATGTTTAGCTACAATCACATTAACTATTATACGTAAAACAATCTATGAACAAAAAGAGAACCCTAATACGATAAGAGAAGTAAACTTTCATAAGAACACACAAAGAAACATACAAATTATGTTTTAAACAATCCATGAACAAACAAAATAAAAATCACAACCCTAATCCACTGAGAAAAGACAAAATTCACAACGACAAATATCCAACTTTTGCAGCAAATCATAAACAAACAAAATAAAAAAAAATGTTTACCAAACACCCAACTTTTGCAGCAAAATCATGTACCAGATCGAAAAATAAGAACACCCAATAAAGGGTCAATCACCTTGAATCAAGATTTCAGTTCCTTCCCAACACTTACCTTCAAAAAATGCATTATGTGTGCTGATCGACCGAGACTCTGCAAATCTATGTGGGCATAAGATAGGAATAAAACATCAAACCATCATCATGCCACAAGGAATCTTTTTCATTTGGTCCTCTCACCATTATCAATGGCTATCACAACACTTTAATGTGACACCTGGCAATCATAAGCAGACCAAAAATGCCTAATCTTACAATGGTAAAACCATCTAACATGACAGTAAATTAAGGAGTAAGATCATAAAGCAGTAGCAACAATGTTAAACTTTTTAAGGATAATTTCATTCCCCGCTTTATGTGAAGTAATAAGCTCAGATCTGAAACAAACTTTTAATGGATTTGTAGTGAGCATTTCCCATTTATTCTTTCATTATACAAGCTACGAAGTTCAAGGATAGGTCTCACCCTTTAGAGGAACACTTAAATACAGCACTGAAGGATTTGTGATTGTGTTCAAGATGATAATCTTTTTCAGTACAACAAGACTAATTACAAAATAAATACGATAAAAAATGTGCAACCAATTAAAAGACGAGATATTTTAAGATGTGTTTTGTCAACAAAGAGAACGACCGTGGTAAAATGAAGTAAAAGATAAGAGACGAGACAACATCATCATCATCATTGATTCCTTCCTGATTACCCTACGACAGCCAATGTTCAACTATAGCAAATCAAGCACGTACATGTCGTTGATCCAAATGGAACTGTGACCGTTGGATCATAGGAAGTAATCTGGCGTCCTACGCGGGGCTGTTTCAAACTGCAATTCAACATATATTCTTCTTAGGGCCCGTTTAATTTGATGGAATCTCTTTGAAGAATTTGGATTTCGCGTAAGGATTTGGGAATTTACAGAATTTTATAATTAAAAAAACAGATTCTGAATGTTTTAACATATTTGTTAAAAAAACACAAACAATCCTATAAAATACCAACTACCCCATGAGATTTCTAAATCCAATGTTTGTGGGATTATATTGAAATCACGGGATTTTAACTCCATACTTCCTTTCAAATCAAAAGCAAGATTTGAACGAAATTCAAATCCAAATCCCACAAACCAAACAGGACCTTAGTTTCAAGTATTTGACGAAAGTATAAGTTGTCTTTCGTGTTTCAATTGGCCAAAATTCGGATATATTGAGTTCCTTTAGTTTGGTTCAGACTGGTTTATCGAAGGGTCGATTAGCATGTAATCCTACAAACATGCACTAAACGTCGAACCCTAGAGGCATCGGGGAGATTTGTAGCTGAATGAAAGTATGACCTTTGCAATCATCTACTTCAAGAACCGAAGCGATATTCCCACAACAATAACAGTAATTAGGCGCGCTAAAGATCGTAACAACCTTTTGTTCCTGTTACAACCAAATGCATAATCAGTAAAGAAATCTTGAAAAACCAAATAATGAGATTTAAAGATGAAATCTTTTAAGACTTACATGACCCCGGTTGAATCCCTCCGTAAAGCCGGTGTGCTCTAGCAATCAGCTTTAAGTTGTTGGTATGATTAAACTATTCAAATATATCCTGATAAATAGAGTACCAAATTAATAACGAAAAATTTAGCAATCGTTGAAATGAAATTTCAACAAGATAAAAGGGAAGGCAGAGGAGAGACTTGGCCGAGTGTATAACCAGCACCCTGGGGTGAGATACCACAACCACAACGATCATCAGAATCAGACCATAAAAGATCGCACATGGACCCTCCTCATGGGGAACTTCTTGAACCCATGAAAATAACCTAAACCTGTCTAGAAGGGGACAAACAACCAAAATAGAGCTTCTGCTGATTATTAACTATAGTTATTGTCCAACTCCTACTAATGCTATAATTTGAGGTCAGAAACACACTTCCTGGGTGATACAGACACAACCATGCTGTTAAAGAAGCAAATACATAAATACGAGTTATAATATAGCAAAAACGTATACCTACCGACTCTCATGGTTTCCTCTTAAAATAGTTATTCGTTGTGGATAACGCACTTTCAGGGCCACCAATAGCTGCAAAAAGAAAATGGACCCATATGATCCAAGTATTCTCTATCCACGAGAAAAATCTTATCAAGTGACTAATAACCACAGTCAACATAATCTCCCATGAACAAGTAATTTGTATCATGGTACAACAAGAAAGAGTAAGAGAAACATAATTAGCTCAAAACTCGAATTAGATGAACATATTGATGTGAAATATAAACTTATGGAAATAATAATTGTAATTAGTACACAAAATCCATAATTATGACCATAACAAGAGCACCCACCTTCCCTCCAATTCGAAAAAACCTTAAATGAAGTGTTAGGTCCATAAAAGAGGATTAATTGAGGTTAACATGGGCATCCAGGGTATGTGAGCTCCAAACCCAGCAGCATCAGCATATATGCTATCCCCTGGTCAATTGATGTTCCTGAATCATCTTTGGGTCAAAACTTATGTGAATCCTAAAGATACGTGCACACAAGTAGAAAGCAAGCAAGTCCAGATAAACCAATAAAATTCCCAATTAGATTGTAGATTGTCGATGCAAATTGCAGGAATGCCTTAGATACCGAGGGTTATATATGATACAGGTGTAACTAAAGTGGTTAACCTTTTGTTTCGAGCAATGAAGGCATCAAATTTCTTGTTCTCCTCCACTGTCGTTCGCATCAATGGACCTGTAGAAGATGAGGGTATTTTTGTTAGAAAAAAAAGATATTTGAACATTCTCATAGTCAGTTGGCAACAGAGGTTGTGGATGGTGATAAATTGTAGAATTTTTAAAAATGAAAAACAAGATTTCAACAAAGACAATCAATAAATCAAAACAATAGGGGTCTTACCAGGACCAAAACAGATACATTAAGGGGTGTTTGGGATTGCTTATTTAAAACAACTTATGCTTATTTTTAAAATTGCTTATCAACTTATGTTATGATAAAAAAAAAATGGGGTAAAAATGTAATTTGAACAAATGAGTTATAAGCACTTTCAAATAAGTTAAAATTGATTAACTTATCAAAAACAATTTATTTGTGGTGGGAAAAAGTCATAAGCACTTTTCTTTTTTTCAATCCAAACACTCAAAATAACTTATTTGGGTGATGAAAAGCAATAAGCAAATAAGTCAAAAAAATAAGCAATCCCAAACACCCCCTAATTAGTGATGGATGTACAAGCAGTTATTGTGTAAGTCATACAAGTAGCGGTTCCTAAGGGCTTTAGTATAAATAAGAGGCGTTAGGGTTTAAAGGGGATATTCGGTTTTGTGTCTTCAGTATAGGCGAGAGCCTTTTGGGACGATACTGGCCTCTCGAAAGCCAGATGCAAACTGTAACCATTTGATTTTCCGTTTCAATCATTTGATTTCATTTGCAATTCCCTCAAATTCTTCTTGGTGTACAACAGCCACTTGCAAAACTTAGAAGCAAGCAAAGAAACAATACCATATGAATCTCAAAACCAGAAGCAATACCATATAAATTTAAGAAGCAAGTAAATCAACAACACCATGTCAAAAGTCAGAAGCAAGGTATAAAAGCATGATTAGATTCAAAGACCTCAAACAGGCTTGTAAATACCAATAAGAGTCATCCAATAGTACTGTTGTAGAGTTCTTATGTGCAGACCGCTTACAGTGACGATGACAAAACTAATTTATCACGTAAAATGCTTCCAGTTTTATAAAAGCTCTAATAAGAAACAAGTTAGGAAAACATCACAACAGCAGAAGTTACAAAAATCTTCACATTGTACAAATCTAACTTCACAGACCAAATCAACTAGTAGATTTTTTCATCGTCTTAACTTAAAGAACAGAGATTAGTAAAATAATAAAGTTACTTGATTTATAAGATGTTTTTGGCCAGTAATAATTGTTGAACTTGGACGTAGTAACACGGTGTTCCATATAAATTAGACTGCATTTATCTATCAAAGTTGGAATAAATTCCAAAGGGTTGGAGTCTTCGGTTGCTGAATAAATATAAGCATAAGAAATAAGAAACAAAAATGATAAATCTAATTTGTTAGATTCAAAATCTTCTTTATGGAACAAAATACTTACCTGCATAAATGGGGAACATGTAACGAAAAGAGAAACAAAAGTTTATTGAATCAAACCTGTTGGTCCCGAAGGGTTATACCAGTTTATAGAAGGGGGGTTGAATACAAACACAAATTTTTATCTTTCTAAATTATTTATTGATATATATCAAACAATTTATAGTTTGTTGCAGAACAAGATTAAGTTAAAAACCTAACCTAAACAAACTATGAGAATACACACAGATTTCTTGCACTAAGAAATAGAGAGAAAGAAGATAAGAAAACTAAGGAGAGTTTTCTAACACTAAGTAGTTCAGCGAGAAGGAGGCCGAGCACTTCAAGAGTGAAGTAGGGTTTTCTTTATATACTGCATGCATTTAATGCAAGTCAGTATACATTTACACGTGGCAGCTTCTGGTTGGTTGCATGAATTTGACTTTAGCAAACATCCTTTTGGTTGCATGAATTTGACTTTAGCAAACATCCTTTTGCCCGCATGATGTACAGTGTAGTTGGCAGAGTTGGTTTGTACGATTTTGGACAAGGGATGTCCTTCTGACAAATCGTACAAAAGCGTGCAAGGAGGATAAGACAAAAGTTGCTTGTAGAACAGGCTTCATGATCAGCGATCGATGAGTTGATCTTTATCAGCGAATGATAAAGTTCAGCGTTCGCTGAAGTCTTCTACTTGAAACTTCGCGTGAAATGGAGAAGTCTTGTCTTCGCTGATATCCGCATCAGGTCACTAGTAGACTTAATCACTCGTTCTTCAGCTTGGTCTTCGATTTCAGCTTCGAACTTGGTTGACGAGAATCTTGTCTTCATGGATCATAAGCAAACAGTTACAGATATAGATTTCAGCGATCATCAGTGCGACTGAACAGGCTCAAGGCTCACTGAAAAAAGTTGTAGCATATATTAAGAGACAAGTGGAATTTAGTAGATAAATGGCCCAAACATATATTAACTAATTACATAGGAGAACATTAAAGAAAAAAATTAATTGGTCATTCGTTTTATGCTATTGCCTTTTTTTTCTCTACTTTTTATCTAGTATCAAGATCCATTGTTATTGACTATTGTTACCTCTATCTCTTTGACTATTTTCATGCTTCAACAATTCAATAGATAACAACTTTAATGAACCATAGGTCTCATTCATTGTTTATTCTTATTGGATCTCTCTCTCTCTCTCTCTCTCTCTCTCTCTCTCTCTCTTACGTCATCTACATAAGCTCCCTTTTTGTATCAAAATAACACATTTCTTACTTTTAAAAACTTACCAACCATAGTAGATGGTCAAATTCATATCTATATTTTACGACTAAATTCAAAACTATCGTTGTTTTTAATACACTAATACTCTAGGTTGCTAAGTACCTAATAAGGAGTACATGAGTCTTAAGTACTATCTTATATAATAAAGAAGGTTAAGATTCTCTCTTCCATGGATTATTAGCATTTCTTGTATTCAAATTTTTTACTAATCAAGAAAAATATTTTTTCATGCTTATCAAGGACCGCTGATATTAAATACACTCAGGGCCTATAAAATATGAGGAACATGTCTGATGTTGAGATTCGCTTCACATGCAATGGTTCACACTACTCAAAGATTGACATAAGACTTATCTGTTGTTTAGTTTTAGAACTTCATATTTTGAAAACTGATTTTGTAAGTATTAGCCAAATGTCCAAACCTTGCATGGTTAAAAAAGATATCGACATGTGGTTTCAATTACCTCATGAAAAAGTTTTCTTAGGACTTGAAAACTTTATAGCAAATTGACTTTGTGGAACAAGGAAATAGTTATGTAAGTCATCGGGGGGGGGGGGCGGGGGGCGGATGCCCTATGGGGCTTATAGGGGCCTTGGTCCATGCGTTTTGTACTGCTATAAATATAATACATATATGTATCAAGTGTAAACTTATATAAATTCTAAGTTGGCCCCCTCCACTTTTATAACTTTAAGAGTAAATTACATATTTGGTCCCTATGGTTTATTGGTTTTAACAGTCTAAGTCCCTATTTTGAAATAATTATGGATTGCATCCTCGTGGTTTACAATTTATAACGTGTTGAGTCCCTAACTTCTAACTCCGTTAAACTTTTCTGTTAACTTAATTAGTTTCTAAGGGTATTTTAGTCATTTAATTTATCTTTTATTTTCGATTAAAATCACAGGACCATTAATGTAATACCAATCATATAAACCACAGGGACCACGATCTCCTTCCTTAGAGACCTTCTTCTCCACTTTCACCGGTGAAGATCAAGGCATTCCAACATACCACCGCCACCCTTTATTCCTTGTCGGAGAAACGCCATTTCAGCCTCCAGATATGCAATCTCCACCCGAAACAGATCCACCAAACTCTCTCCTTCAATGCCATTTCGATTTTGAGGAAGTGAGGATGATATCTGGATCTGCTCGGAATGGTGGGGTTGAGGAATAGCGGTCAGAAAAAATGGAGGAATGGGGCAGGCGACAACGGCGGGGCTGGTGTGGCACGGTTTCATCAGAGAAGAGAAGATGTTGTTGGTGTGGCATGGTGGGGAGACGACTCCTTCTCATCCCACCTCATTTCACATTGCCAAACATTCTCCGATCGTCGGATCTTCTACACACAACTCCTTCCGGTGTTGCCCTCACACACATCCTTCTAAACCTCATCCTTGTAGCAGTGGCGGTAAGCATCTTCACCCATGTGGACTTGAGGATTTATTTCGAGATTGAACCGATAACTAAGTTATCTGGAGTTGTGGAACCAATTTTGGGGGATTTTACTTTGGAACTGTTGTTGCTTTAAGTCGATTTCACTTGGTTTTCTAATTTCATTTTTACTGGTTTTTGTATCTGTAAATTGGATTGTCATAGGTATTGGACGGTGTATGTAGAAGATATTGGTGTTTTTTTATCCCTTTTTACCAATTTCATAGTGTTCCAGAGAGAATAATGTCGTTTGTCTTCTTAATCTCTTACTCTATTTTCACAGTACTGGTTTTTTTTATAGGCATCGAATTGCAGTCTTTAGTTACTCGTATTTGTTTTGGATTTAGGATTGATTTAAGGTTTGATAATTTAGGATTTATTTAGATTTTGGGTTTTTGAATTTTGATTTTGCAAGGTTTTTTCGGTGAAACTTACCGGAAAGAAGGGAGGTGAAACTCACCGGAGTAGAAGGGAGAGGGTAGTGGGCGAAGAACACGTGGAGTCATAGAGAGTGAAAAGTAAAAGGACAAAAATACCTTTGAGTTAACAGAGATTTTTTAACAGAGTTAAATCCAGGGATCCAAGGCGTTCTAAAATGCAAACCACGAGGATGCAATCCATAATTATTTCAAAATAGGGACTCAGACTATTAAAACCAATAAACCATAAGGACCAAATATGTAATTTACTCTAATTTTAATGTCTAGACTCTTGGTCCACTAATAAGTAATAAGTCCACTAAGAATATCTTACTTTTTTGTTTTATCCAATAGTTCCATTCACAGCCTATTTTTTTCCAAAAAAGAGAGCCCAATGCTTTTGGATTTGATGAACTGCAACAATCCATGTCTATAATCTCATAACAATATTGTCAATATCATACTTACATATAATTAATTATGAAAAGTGTAACCGTATCATTTTAGAAGTGCAATCGTATCTTGTAGTCAACCAAAAAACTAAAAAAAATGAAATCAACAAAAAAACTCTTGAAATCAACCAAAAAAACCGAAAAAAATCTCTTAAAATTGATAAAAAAAAAACTTAAAATCCCTCGAAATGAAGTAAAAAACTTTAAAAATCCCTCGAAACGGTGGAATTAGGCTAAAAACACAAGGCGATACTGAACATCGTTGGTAAAAAGATGAAGACACATCGATAAAAACAATATGAAAAAATATGGTGTCACCGTATAAAAAAGTTCTTGGGTATGTCCATGTTGATGAGCGATGTTTGTCATTCTTATATTTAATGTCTAGTTTTAGTTCTTTACTACGTTCTAACTTTGGACGGTGCATTTTTTGTATTTTTTAAAATCTAAGGGCTCTTTTCGTTTGACGTAATGTTTTTGAGGAATATGAATTTTATGGAAGATTTTGGAATCTTTGCCTCTTTGGTATGTTTTGTTTGTAAGATTTGAAATGTGATTGAATTCCATTCTTTATAAGTAATTCATAGAAAGAACTAAATTACATTTTTATTAATTGATCATTGCAAACAAATCCTATCAAATTCCGCAAAATACCAGTTACCCCTATGAGATTTATAAATCCATGTTTGTGGAATTTCATTGAAATCTTGGGATGTTAATTTCGGACTTTCCTTTTAAACCAAACGTGGTACTGTAATATTTCAAATCCCACTGAATTCTACAAAACAAACGGCCCCTAAGAACATTTATGCTTGACTTTTGATTCAAATTCTGTTTTTAACTTGTTAATAATCATCATTGAATTTGTTTTGTCCTTTTCATTTAATCAAAAGTCAAATTTTATTCTTACTAAACTACTTATCAGTAGGGCTGTAAACGAACCGAACGTTCAACGAACCGTTCGGCGGGAAGTTCATTTATGTTCGTTCATTTAATAAATAAACGAACATGAACACGATTTTTTTGTTCGTTTAGTTAAATGAACGAACATGAACAATGGTCTTGTTCGTTCATTTATGTTCGTGAACATTCGTTCATTTATGTTCGTTAATGTTCGTTCGTTTATGTTCGTTTATGCCTCTTTATATATATAAACATATTTATATAATATGAAATTAATGTGTAAAATCATCAAGTAAATTGATATCTTATAATTTAATTTTTATACCTCCTAAGTTAACCTGGTTTTTCATTTTGTTACGGTATTTTTTACGAACGAAATGATGAGTACGGTGGTTGTTTTTTGTTCATTTGGGTTCGTTCGTTTATGTGCATTTAAGTTCGTTCGTTTATGTTCATTTAAAGTCGTTCGTTTATGTTCATATAAGTTCGTTCATTTGCGTTCGTTTATGTTCATTTAAGTTCGTTCGTTTACGTTCGTTTAACTCTTAATGAACGAACATAAACGAACACGAACAAACAGAAATTCTTAACAAACGAACATGAACACAAAAAATCTCGTTCGTGTTCGTTTGTTTGTTCGGTTAAGTTAAACGAACGAACATGAACAAGCCTCCGTTCGTGTTCGTTCGGTTCGTTTACAGCCCTACTTATCAGATTAAATATTATATTATTTTAAAAATAAAAAATATTTTTTTAAAACAATTTAATACGGAAAATATGCCAAGATTACCTCGGGTTTTTATTCCATGTAACAAAATATTAACTTACATTACAGGTTAAGAATGTAGTCTATTAAAGCGGTATCGTATACAACAATTCACCCCTAATAAGCATTTACGGCCTAAGAGTCGTCACTCTTACTTATTGGGTAAGATTTTTCATTCTTATGATCGCTCTTACCAGATAAAATTCTCGATATTTATCATGTTCATCCGGTAAGGTAAATAACCCGATAATCGATTGTCAGATAAGCATTTGATAAATGGCTCATTAGACTTATTTGATCCGGTTGAGATAAAATAAAGCTCAAATCACTGAAATCAGTTCAATTTTTAATTAAACAAATCAAAATTGTTACATTTAATATTTTCAAGTGCTTAATTTCATGACTTAACGGATTGTAAATATTAAATACTAATCGATGCCTATTTTCGAACCTAAAATACATTGAATTCAAATCCTCAGTCTTGTTTACTGGATTAATATGAAAATCGTTAATTTGATGTTCAATATCATATATATTGTAATAACCGGGTATATTGTTGGTTTATTTAATTTTTATTATTTTAGTTTTAAGGTAAGTTTGGGATTAGTTTTGTAGAGTTAGAAGTTAAGGGGTAAGTTTTAATTTGGAAGTTGGAGGGTTGATTTTGCCACTTAATGAAAGATTGGGGTTTGTTTGGTGAAAGTGATTAAACATATCACTTCCACCGTCCCATTTTTATTAAAAGAGAGAGAGAGGTGTCATGTTCTTAGCAAATATCTCAAAAGAATATGTGTGTGTGTGGGTTTTTGTTCACGGCAAGAGAGAAGAGAGGAAAAGAAAGGAATTGGAAGAGAAAGGAAGGAAGAAGAAGATAAATAGAAATATTCAGCTGGAATTCTTAAGTGAAACATGTGAGAATCAAATGTATGTTTCTAGTTAAATTACTCTCTTTATGGTTATAAGTTTGAAGATAAGTTTATAAATGGGTTTTGATGAATTATGGATGTTTTGGGAAACTGAGTTTATGGATAGTTGTTTAGTCTTAAGTATTTCTGCAAAATTACAACATCATTCATGGATTAAATCAGTAAATTTCTGGGTAAAAGATGAACTTAGTTAACTGAGATATTCATAAGTATCGCAATGGTGGGTTGCGATAGTTATGGTGTTTTGTGACATTCATAGGTATCGCAACCTTGGGTTGCGACAAGCCTTTGGTATCGCAACAGTTAGTTGCGATAAAGGAGTATATCGCAACAGTTAGTTGCGATATGAGAAGATGTCGCAGTAGTTGATTGCGATAAGGTGTTATATCGCAGTAGTTGGTTGCGACAAGGGTTATCATTTTAGTTGGTTGCGATATCAGTCGAGGATTTTGGATTATTTAAGATTCTTAGTCTTTAAGGAATACTTGTATTTAATTCATTTCAGATTCTGTGAATTTTGGATGAAAGATCAAATTGCTTTGGGAAAGGCTTGGAAGGTTTTGATAAACAATCAAGGTGAGTTTTACTTTAAAACATTTTCAAACTGGGATACATAATATATATATATATATATGAGATGGATATGTGGTAGGAATGTGATGACGTGTTTATAAATGAAAATATGATATATTGAGATATATATTTTATGTATATGAGCATTACACTACACGAGAGCACGTTGGCCGGGTTTTCGGACCGGCGGAGTATTGGTTGTACGGAGGGACAGCGGAGTTGGCTGTATGTAAGTGTAGCGGAGTAAATTGATTAGTTGGCTTGCAATCAACTAATTTGCCCCTGTGAAGGAGGAGTCGTACACGATGCACGAGTCTTGATTGGTATTTAAATACGTGTGGTATATTTGTGTTTTACAAAAGGTTTACTAAACTGACAGGGATTATCTCACTAGACCGTTTGGTCTAACCCTTGTTTTGTTTTCAAAAATATGTATTCCAGGTCGAGGAACTTTCAATAACAAAGGGAAGGATAAAGTGTAGTATACAGTTGATAGCTGACGAAGATTAGGAAATACTTATGTTATGTAATGTACGTTTTAAGACTTTCGGACCATATGTGATCTATGATGTATTTTTGTTATGAATCAATGATATGTATGTTATGTTATATGATGTAATTCGGGGACGGGTCGTTACATATATTTCTTGGGTTCGTATCCAATTACTGTAAAATCCTTGCGATTATGAAAGTTTATCTGCGATTACTTATACAGTTGTACAAAGTAAAATGATCTAAATACATAAAATAAAAGGAAAATCTTAATTTTATTTAATTGAAACAAAAAGTGAAACATTAAAACATCTTGGATCCCCACCTCATGAAATGGTTTATCGCTTTTTTCCCATTATAGGTAGCATGAGAAGGTGATATATGTCATGATATCACTTCACTTTTTGTTTGGTACAATCTTAGATCTGAGCAAAATCATTATAGGTAGCATAAGGGGGCTCGAGCTCATGACCTTCTTAGACCATGCGCATCGGGAGGGGTGGGTTGGCTGGGGAGGGGTGGGTTGGCTGGGGTTGGCTGGGGTTGAGATGGAACACCATCGCACCCCTTGGGGTTGGATGGGGATGGACTCCTCCCGGGTTGGGCAACCCGGCTTGGGTTGAGGTATTTTGGAATTTTTTTTTTTTGTGAAATATATCCGTTAAATATATGAACGTTGGGGTATTTTTTTATTTTTTTATTTTTTTATTTTTTATTTATATCCTATAAATACTAATACTTCCAACTTATTTTTTCACACTTCATTCTACTCTCAATCTCTCTACAAATTTACTCTCAATCTCTCCCATCTTCCCCACTTCATTCTACTCTCTCAATATTATTTCTTTCTTCAAAAAAATCATAATGGATAAAGAAACACAAGGGTTCACAACACCACGACGAGGTTCCAAATCGCGAGGCACGAGCTCGCAACCGTCCCCGACGGAAAATATTTTCAATCTTACACCACCACCATCAACCTACCATGGAAGCATACAACAATACCCTATGTATTCACCCAACACCCTCCCGGTTGGGTTCCAACAATTTCATTCGGGTGGATTCCAACAATTTAATTCGGGTGGATTCCAACAATTTAATCAAGGCGGCTTTCAACCATTTATGCAAGGTGGCTTTCCACAATATAATCAAGGTGGGAAATTCGAACAACTACTACAACAAGAAACATATTCGGAGGACGTTGAAGTCGATGAAACGGTTCCCGAAACCCCACCCGATGTGGTTCCCGAAACACAACTCGAAGCGGGAACCACGACACAACGGAAAAAGAAATTTGCAAATAGAACGAAAGCGGTTTCGTGGACTTCCGAAGAAGAGGTTTTGTTGGCAAATGCATGGCTTCACGTCTCCGAAGATAGCATCGTTGGAAACGCACAAAAATTGGGTATATATATTTATTAATGTATTTATCTTTATTATATATACGTATTCATATATATATATATTTATTAATGTGTTTATCTTTATTATATATACGTATTCATATATATATTTATTAATGTGATTATCTTTATTATATATATTTATTAATGTGTTTATCTTTATTATATATACGTATTCATATATATATATATATTTATTTTTGTAGGAGAATTTTGGAGAAAAATACTCAATTATTTCAACTCAAGTCGCCAACATCAACGCAATAAAGACCAAGTACAATCCAAATGGGGTGACATGAACAAAAAAATGATGAAGTTTAACGGGATCTACAATAATCTAAGATCCCAATATAAATCCGGATGGGGTGACGCGGACTTCATGGAGAGGGCACACACGATGTATCGGGCAGATAATAACGAAAAGCCTTTCTCCCACGAGACGGCTTGGAGAATTGTGAAAGACCACCCTAAGTGGAAGATCGTACATTCCATGGACGATAACCCGAGGCCCTCAAAACGGAGCAAGTCCACGTCGGATTCAAACCCAAACACAACGTCTTCTGACGCACGTGTTCGGTTCAACCTCAATGAAGAAAGCCATGAGGAGGAGGATGTCTTCGTACAAGAACCGACACGACCGACGGGGAGAGATAAAGGTAAACGTGCCGCATCATCCTCCACAAAGACGGCGGAAAAGGACGAGGCGTTGAAGAATCTTATGGCGTATGTCGAGAATATAAACGTTGCAAATAAAAAAATACTAACCGTGGAGGAGGAAATGTTGAAAACCGCGAGGGACAAAGCCGAGGCGACAAAGACAAAAGCGGAAGCGGCAAAGACAAAAGCGGAAGCTTTGAAACAAAGAGAAATGCGGAAAGATCTCGAGTTTTACATCAGACCACATGATCATCTCACGGGTAGCGCGTTAAATGCGGTTTTAGCCCACAAAGAGTTGTTTCGACAACTATATGGTTGGTGAAATTTGTAGTTTTTTAATTTGAAATTATGTATTTTTTTATGTTTTTAATTTGGTTATGTAAGGTTAAAATTGTAGTTTCAATTTATGAAATATTTTATTAATTGTTTTATCTTATATTAAATTATAAATTATTTATAAAATTTAAATTATTTAAATTAATATACTTGTAACAAAAATAAAAATAAAAATAAATAAAAGATGGGATGGTGGTGTGGGATGGATGTGGGGGTTTGTGGGTTAGAATGGGTTGGAAGGGAAAAATGATGTGGCGCTGATGTGGCAGTGAAAAAGTGTGGGTTAGATGGGGTTGGATGCTGATAGTCTTAGATCTGAGCAAAATCATCTCATCCTTTTACTAATTAAGTTATTCGTCAGACTTGTTTATGAATATATTAACTCTAAAATGTTGATTTAAAACGTATAGATATTGAAATGAAAATCGTCTTAAGATGTAATTCGTCTCTATATAATAAAAAGGGAAATTAATTAAAATATCCAAAGTTTGACTTTGACTTACCAAAATACCCAAAATCTCGAAGACTTTACCAAAATAACCAAAATTTCCACGGTGGGCCCCGCAATCGTGGGCTTGTGCCCACGTGGCACCCATGTTTGGGCAAAATGTCCCGCGGAGCCCCCCCAACTATGGTCGCGGTGACAAGTTTGGTCCCTGTCGGTCCGCGATAGATGCCCGCGATGGGCCCGCGATAGGCCAAAAAAATTACATTGATGATCCTTTTTGGCCTATCGCGGGCCCATCGCGGGCAACCACAGCGGACCGACAGGACCAAACTTGTCACCGCGGCCATAGTTGGGGGGCTCCGCGGGACTTTTGTCCAAAGAATCGTGACACGTGGGTATGGGCCCGCGATCGCAGGGCCTACCGCGGAAATTTTGGGTATTTTGGTAAAGTCTCCGAGATTTTGGGTATTTTGGTAAGTCAGGGTCAAACTTTGGGTATTTTAATTAAATTCCCTAATAAAAAATAGGCAAGGTTATGTTAAAATTTTAAGTAATATGAATTGAAAAGTAAACCAATTCTCACTTCATTACTCTTTTGGAAAACAATTATCAAAACATCCATTTTGGAGCCCAGAAGCGAAATTTGTAAATAATTTACGATGTCAGTGACTAAATGACCCGCAAATGACGATTGTGACTTAGGGGCTGTTTGGTTGGTTTACCGTTAAGTCTTGTATGGATAAAAATGCATGTGTGGATTAATTTGTGTGTATATATTGTGAAGATTTTTCTTTGGAAGGGTTTTTTCATGTATGAAAATAGTGTTTTTTAATTGGGAGGGGCAGGTCTCGAAAAAACTTGGCTTTCTGCATAAAGCTCCTCTTAGAAGCTTACTGAATAAGCCACTTTCTATATCATTAAGTCAATATCAAACAGTCGTGTATAGCTGACCGAATAATCTATGAGTCACATTAAGTTCATTAAGCTGCTAACAAACATGCCCTTAGCTAATTCTATCATGACACGTAGTTTTATATAATGACAAAAAAACAATATCACAATATTATTTGATTTTTGTAAATTAAAAGGTAATCCTCATCGTCTCGCGATGAAGCGGTGGAAATCTCAAGAACGACCCCACCAATTCCCCTATTCCTCCCTCCTATTCCCAGTCCAAATATTGCATTATTCATTCTCAAGAACACGACTGAATCACCAACCATTACGTTCTTATGGTTCATAAAACTCTTCTAGATCGTGGTCAAAAGATTTGGTTCATGTGTTTCGGGGAAAATTATAACTAAGTCATAATTGTTCATGGTATACAACCTATTACAGATTTGGTTCCTCTCCATTTTTTATCTATCACAAGTTTAAATGGTCGTTTCCCCCACATTATACAATGAACCTTCGGTTTCAAATCATGCTTTTGTTTATCAATCTCAAACGCCTCAACCAAAGTGTCTACCAACTTTAAGTAACATCTAATGCTACATGAACAGATGAAGCATCGACATCCTTGAAAAGCCATAGAGGACCTTTCACTTCCCCAATACCATTAATCCATTATAGAGAAAAAATACGTGGACTTTTTAAATATGTACGAAATAAAATAAGGCGGTAAAAGAATATGTATTAAGATTCACTGAGAACATATTAAGACTCATCATATGTATCAATGGAATTGAACATATATAGATATTTATAACTATCAACATACATTGAGACTCACTAACTTGAATATTGTCAAGATACTTTCGAATTCATATTAAACCAATCAAGATTATTAAATACTGTCTTGACAAACATTTCAAGGTCATACAACGGGATCAAATAATAGTTATCGCGTTACACATAAAAAAAACTATGTAGATCATGGCAAAATCCAAAAAAGAAATCGACCCCAACAAAAACACACATACAATATATATATATATATATAATATAATCAGTATGAGAAAACTATAAATGTAACAACCCAAGTTCTAGTAGGTTGGAAGTTTAGTGACTAGAATGAAAAGAATAAAAGTTTGGCTAAGGGACTTTTATGCAATTTGAGAAAGGTTTATAAGGGCCCAAATCCCTAGGGCACCCTTATTCTAGAAATCAGTATTTGGTTTTGTTCTTGTGCTTGGCGGCTAAGAGGAGACAAGGGAGAAAGAGAAAAGTGGGAAATTCTTATTGTAGAGAGGAAATTGTTAAGGTAATCATCTAATCTCTTCTTTTCAATTGATTGCAAGCTTCCATCTCTGTGTCTAAGAATTTGGAGACGTTATAGTGATGGATTTCTTTGTTTTTCACCTAAGCAATATGTATCGTGTATTTTGGGGTTTTTGTGGCTATGGCGATTTAGTGGTTAGTAGGGAATCAAATGTAGGAAATTAATTAATGATTTAAACTAATCTGGTTTGGTGTGTGAAATCGATTCGAAATCTGCAGTTCGGGATTTAGAAAAGCTGGCCTTGGCGCAAAGCAGGCCTTGGCGCAAAGCAGGCCTTGGTGCAAAGCTGGCCTTGGCGCAAACCAGGCCCTGGCGCAAAGCTGGCCTTGGCGCAAACCAGGTCTCGGCGCAAACCATACCGAGACATGGACCGGTTTAGTTGTTGAACCGAGAGATGCTTCCAGGGATTTGAATGTATGTTGGGCTAGAAAGTTTAAGTAAAACTCGGGTTCAGTATTCTTTTTAAGAAACTCGTTAAGAGGTTAAGGATCCAAAGTTTTAAGATAGGATTAAAAAGGAGAAATCGGAATCAGAAACTGAGTTGCGTCTAATGAATTTATAAATTAAATTATTAGGTGTACGAGCGGAAAGAGGCACGAGGTTTGGGAGAAATTGCAATCAGGTGAGTTCTCTCAACCCATTTTTATGACGTACTCTATTTTACTGAAATGGTTCTTTATCCGCATGAATTGCTTTATAAACTTTTGCATGATCCATGAACTGTACGTTTATTTAGCGAATGAAATGATTAGTTAAAGTTTTCCTTAATGTGAATTTTAAGATGTTAAATGCATGCTATGTGGAGTCGGTTACACGGTGGGGTCAGGGTACTAAGGGATGTTATAATCCCTTGGGAATAAACTTAAACTGTAGGATGAGGAACACAGCCGAGACATAGGATTGCCTCTAGGAACGATCACTATAAATGCGCTTAGGAATAAGGTGCCAAGGACAAACGTGTAAGGTAAGCTTGGGATTACACCTGGACAGTGTAATTACGAACTTATAGGTACATGTGCGTGCTTAAAATTTCCTTATAGCAAATTTGTTGTGTCATGTCTAGCAAGGATTAATTATCGGGTTCTTTCAGTTTAGCGCTATAGCTGGGAGAACGTTGAGGAATAGGTCAGCAAGATCCCTGAGGGATAGACCGAGCTCCATTGTTTGGGGAAATGTCGTGTAAGGGTCATTATGATGTGATGTATGTATACATCGTTGAGAGGAAACGTTGTATGGAGTGTTATGAGTCGTCTAGAGGTAGCTCTTCGTGGATTCGGAGAAGAAGAACGTTTGAGTTTGAGTAAGACTCCTGTTTCGGGAGAGTCCCAGTTCTAGAAATCATGGGATAGATCAGTCAGGAGGGTAAGATAGAACAGTGTCAAAACCTTGAAAGTATCAATGAAGTCCTGACTTTTTAGTCGAGCTTTTCATTGGCAGGATAAATGAAATGAGATATTTATAGTGAATTGAAAGCATGTGGAAGTAGAAAGTGAGATAGTCGATCAAAGCGAAAATAGTGTGAAATGGTTGAATAAGTGAAATGTGGAACGCAGGTACAGCAAGTTATTGCTTGACCGAGAGGGCGACCCTTGGTCGAAGGAAGGGTGTCAAGGATAAGTTGCGTGGGTAAAGCGGTTGACCTTGCTAGGGTGAGTAGCCTTCAATTGCAAGTAGAGTTTCATGCATAGCTTTCTTAAATGTAACATGAAAATTTTCACGATTTAAGTTAAATGTGTAAATATAAACTTTGATCAAAAAGGAGTCAGAATGTGCAAGCGTATATTTAAAGAAAACGTGATTTCATTCACTTTGCACAGTGAAATTTTGAGTCTAACGATTTGCAAAGTATTTCACACTTTTCATGACAAGTTAAATTATTACAAAAAGGTCGAGGAGACATGTGCCAGCAAAACTTTTACAATCAAATGAATTTTAACCAGTTGATATCATATAAAAGCGTGTGAGACCCGACTGGTTTACTTGGCGTCGGTAATTTCTTTCGAAATTGTGTCGCATGAAAGGATTTTCATTCAACGTATTACTGTCGTAATAACATCGTACGGAATTGAGTAAGATTAAGGTTCACGGAAAGATGCATGCAAACGATTCTCGAATCGTTGTGCAGGGCGTTGAAGTTATAAGAGTGATGGAGTAATGTGTACCCAAGTGTTTTCCAAACGTTGTTTATTTAAAATGATGAAATGTGTGAAAAGATTTATTTACTGTATTGTCATGCATGAAGGCTATGAAACTACTAGGTCGTAGAATATTACATTATGAGTTAAGGAAGAACTCCGAGAGTGGAAAGGTGTTAGAACGTATGTAGTTTTAGTATATGTGTCCTAAAGGAAAGGTGAGCAGTGGTAGAATCGGTAGTGGACCTTGGTATCGGTTGTATGAGGGTCTGTACCCTAGTTCGGTGACTGGAAATACAGTTGTCGAGGGACGGTGGTGTCCGGAGGAAGGACTAGGAGTCATCAAGGTGTTGGTTTAGCAACTTTTATGAGTATGTTGTGAGGTAGAAATGAAAGGTCCACGGCGTGGGATATGAGTTTTGAGGTGAGCTTGTAATATTGATGTTACATGAGTAAGTCTTGAATTAAGGGCGATGGATTTTGAGGGTGATTATGTTATGGTGGTAGGATTAGGTTCCGTAAGGGAACCCTTGTTAAAGAATAGGTTAAGAAAGTAGTTACAGGTCGACTTTTGGCGTGGAAATCGACAACCGTGCATGATGGTTAAGGTCGAAGGCTTGAACCAGAAGAGCGAAAGTGGATAGAACACCTTATGGGGGTGTTAAGTTAGTGAGAGACCGCTGTGTTGAATAAGCGTTCTAGTTACGAGGTGTGGAGGGTCCATGGAAGGAAAATGTGTGTTGCACAAACGAAGTGAGTGTAGACAGTATCAGCCAGTAAAGAAATGTGTCGTGTCAGTGAAAGGGCTCGGATCGTAGGGAGCCAGCAAGAATGACTATGCTTAAGTTTAGTAGGAACTCGTGAGTTATAGTTCAACAAGTTGGGAAAGAACTAAGTAGCGGGATAGACTCGATTATGTATACGGGAGGATATGAAGACAAGTTCGAATTGGGTGAATGATCAGGAGAGATCTGGTCTGCAGTATGATGTTATGGGCAAGGAGTGTGCGGATGTGTAGTGAGAGTAATTGTCAAGCTAAATGTGCCAGCTAGTGTCGTAGTGTTATGATGTTAGAGAGAGAGGAATCATCAGATAGAAGCCTTTTGGGGGTTTCGGATGAGGTGTACGAATTGTTAACCAGATTGTGGGAGAACGTAGAGTGTAAGTAGACATTGTGGAATGACCATGATCAGGATGGAATGATGGAGTGGTGGTGGGTGGTCACCCGATGGAGAAACCAAGCGTTGTTAGCTGTAAGAATCGCTATGTAAGCATATTTTGGGATCATTGGAAGTTTAAAGAGGATGTTAGTTGTGTTAGTCAAAGTGTGGTGGGATAGATGTGAAATCCTTAAAGAATGTGAGTTGTTTCTTATGTATGAAAGAAATGTCTGAGAAGGTAAAAGTTGGAGATTAAAGAATGTGTAGTGACGTCGAACACTGTTGTCGTTTCAAGACGACTTGGTTGAATGCCTTAAGTTAAGATCTAGGTGCAACTGTTTGGTTATGTGAGTAATGAGAAAGCGATATCAGCATGTGGAAAGGTCGGGAGAGTGGAGCAAGCAATGTTTGGTGACTAGAATGAAAAGAATGAAAGTTTGGCTAAGGGACTTTTATGCAATTTGAGAAAGGTTTATAAGGGCCCAAATCCCTAGGGCACCCTTATTCTAGAAATTGGTATTTGGTTTTGTTCTTGTGCTTGGCGGCTAAGAGGAGACAAGGGAGAAAGAGAAAAGTGGGAAATTCTTATTGTAAAGAGAAAATTGTTAAGGTAATCATCTAATCTCTTCTCTTCAATTGATTGCAAGCTTCCTTCTGTGTGTCTAAGAATTTGGAGACGTTATAGTGATGGATTTCTTTGTTTTTCACCTAAGCAATCTTTATCGTGTATTTTGGGGTTTTTGTGGCTATGGCGATTTAGTGGTTAGTAGGGAATCAAATGTAGGAAATTAATTAATGATTTAAACTAATCTGGTTTGGTGTGTGAAATCGATTCGAAATCTGCAGTTCGGGATTTAGAAAAGCTGGCCTTGGCGCAAAGCAGGCCCTGACGCAAAGCTGGCCTTGGCGCAAACCAGGCCCTGGCCTTGGCGTAAACCAGGTGTTGGTGCAAACCATACCGAGACATGGACCGGTTTAGTTGTTGAACCGAGAGATGCTTCCAGGGATTTGAATGTATGTTGGGCTAGAAAGTTTAAGTAAAACTCGGGTTCAGTATTCCTTTTAAGAAACTCGTTAAGAGGTTAAGGATCCAAAGTTTTAAGATAGGATTAAAAAGGAGAAATCAGAATCAGAAACTGAGTTGCGTCTAATTAATTTATAAATTAAATTATTAGGTGTACGAGCGGAAAGAGGCACGAGGTTTGGGAGAAATTACAATCAGGTGAGTTCTCTCAACCCATTTTTATGACGTACTCTATTTTACTGAAATGGTTCTTTATCCGCATGAATTGCTTTATAAACTTTTGCATGATCCATGAACTGTACGTTTATTTAGCGAATGAAATGATTAGTTAAAGTTTTCCTTGATATGAATTTTAAGATGTTAAATGCATGTTATGTGGAGTCGGTTACACAGTGGGGTCAGGGTACTAAGGGATGTTATAATCCCTTGGGCATATGAAGGTTAGCTTGTAGGTTGGAATTTGTTTCCTCCTACATGAAGGAACAGGGGGTCCATTTGGACTCCGGTGTAGACGAGAGGGTGTCCGTTAGGCCCCGATCGGGATAGCTTATGCAATCCCTGAACCCCGTGTTTAACCTTGTATGATGAGAATGTGAAGTTTAATGACTCTTTTCAATGAAATGATTTATATTATGTAATTACTGTTTTGTGGAGGGAATTCACTAGACCTTTTAGTCTAACCCTCGCTTTTCAAAAACTAAACAATTTTCAGGTAAGCGTCCTGCGAGTTCTTCTGGTAAGAACTAGGTCGAGGCAAGGAAAACTTGGAGATTAGAGCAACTCCAAGATTTTGGCTACTGACTATAGATAGAGCTCGGTTGTGGGAAATCAGAGACTTCCGCTGTCAATTTTGGCTATTTTAGTTTTTGATGTTTAAGACAAGTTATGTTATGTAATTCAAACGCTCACGTTATAATTTAATGCATGTTAAGTTGTGGGGACGTTACAATAAAGATATACAACTTTCTACTTATGCATATTGTAGAGGTCGTATATGGACGTTGGGCTCGATAAGCTTCCCTTTAGTAGTTTCATGAAGGTAGAGTGGGGTTTTTGCTTATCTATTGATGCTTTTGTATGTTTGTAAGCGTTTTTGTTTATTTATATTTTTTACAAACGAAAAAAGCTATTCTTGGTAAGGTTTTGAAAGTGATTACTGAAATGAAATGTTTGAAATAGACCAATATAAAAAAACAAAAATAGATGGATCACCTTATAATAAATCCGATATTGACTATAACAACCATTTTGCAAATGGACCCGATGAAACATACTTTGTATGACACAAATATCGGAAGAAGCCTTGAAAACTAAAGGTCCGTTTGACATGATGTTTATAAGAGATTTGGATTTTAATCATTTTATGGAAGAATTTTGAATCTTTGATGTGTTTGATTTGTAGGATTTGAAATAAAATTAAATTCCATTTTTTAGAAATAATTTATAAAAACAAATTATGAATTGTTGAAGGATTATGTGCCATCATGAAAAGGAATTGATTGAGAGAATATTTTCCTAGTATTAGAATTTGCCATATTGAATGTTTCCTTTTCTTTGTAAACTTCTCCCTATTTAAAGGGCTTATGATTAATGAGAAAGATAGATTCATTCTCTCTATTTACTGTTGTTCTGTCATGTTGTTTTTCCTATAACACGTTATCAGCACGTAAAGCTCAAAACCTTTTTTCACCATCGTTGAACGGTTGTTTTGCCTGATGTTGTTGCACGGCTTGTCGCAAAATTGCGTAGTTACTTTGTTATCCATTGCTCGTTGTCAAGTTCGACACAGGTTCTACACGTATGCTCCATAAAGCGAATTTGATCGAGAAATCAAGCTAAAGTTCAACAATTGAGGTAATTTTTATATGTTTTATCTTTAATACATCACAATATTATGCTTTATGCTATAAACAAATGCGATAATTTTGTAAAAACATGATTTTCCATTATATGTCTAAACTATAAACCTTACTCTAGTATTTTTTTTATGTTATAAACGCATATAATTTGTCAATCCCATGAAATTTAATTCAAGTGTTCTTATATGCTTTATAGAATTTGTTTATAAAAATATTTACGCTTCTATTTAAATTTATGATTAATATTTGTGTAATGATAATTATATATAGTGGTAAATATATTCATAACTAAAAATATATGAATATAACTTTATATTTAGTTTTCTTATTTATCTATCTTGGTGAGTCTTAGAGTAAAAAAAATAATAGATTTTTTGTTCTTATTTGTAAC
The DNA here is from genome assembly GCA_033807775.1 of Saussurea involucrata. Lineage (NCBI taxonomy): Eukaryota > Viridiplantae > Streptophyta > Magnoliopsida > Asterales > Asteraceae > Saussurea > Saussurea involucrata. The sequence goes on along the minus strand of CM066324.1, from coordinate 6,327,405 downwards.
AACCGGGTTTTCTTTTGTAAATATGAAAGTTTAGTGGCCTTTGTGCAGGAATTGAAAGATAAGTTAATGGGCCGTTTTGTTATTTATGAAAGTACTTGAGGGCTCAATACCCTAGGGCAACTCATAATTGAGAAATCAGTATTTTGGCTTGTGGTTTGGCGGCTAAGAGAGAAAAGGGAGAAAAAAGGAGTTTCTTGGGAATAAATCAAAGGAGTGAAAAATCAAAGAAGAAATCAGTAAGGTAACCCTTAATCCCTGTTAATTCTCGTGTTCCTAGCTTTATTGGTCGAGATTCCTAAGTCTGAAATCAAAGATTCAAGGAGTTTTCAACCAATTTTTCCTTAAAAGTGGGTTTAAAGGATTTTGCTTAGTATGTACCGATTTAGGGGTAAGCAAGTGTATTAAATGAGTATTTGGGGTTAGTGGATGAACCCTTGTGGTTATCTAATTGAACTAGTGGCTTAAATCGAGTTGTAAATCACTTTTAAGAGTCCTAAGTTCGAATAGCCGTAGAGTCCGGACGTCCTTATTCGGTAGTGTCCGGACGATTTTGCAGGTGTCCGGGTGAGCACCCTGTGAGAGTGTCCGGGTGGTGTGTCTGGATAAGTATGGCGTCCGGATAAGCATGGTGTCCGGATAAGTCTAGTGTCCGGATTGCTTGTCCGGAGAAGTGGAGTGTCCGGACTGTGTCCGGAAAAGTGTTGTGTCCGGATAGGTAGTGGTGTCCGGATAGCAGTTCTTGGTCGGTTAATCTGATGTGAATTCAATTCCCTTAGGTGTTCGTTGGGGTTAGCTTGGAAGTACTTTAGAAGTGCGTTACGTCAAGCAAGGTGAGTTCCCTAAACCCTTTTTACGGCGTAAAGTGTTTAATGTTTTCCTTACTGATTATGGTTCTTAAAGCGCACGAGATATTTGCGAACTGAATTGCATGATTTCCCACATACGTACTTATGTTTATTTAAGAAACGTTTAGCATGACGAAATGAAAAGCATGATTTGTAAAGATTCTATTTTTACATTCTTATGAAACGTATGTACATGCTATGTGATGTCGGTCTGCACTGTGGGACCAGAGAGCCTCGGGATCCGATGATCCCTTGGATATGTACGACGAGCTGGTAGGTTGGAATTCGTTTCCCTCCTAGGCGGGTATCGGGGAGTCTGCTTGGGCCCCGATTCCGCTGTTAAGATATGTTTAGTATAGTTGGATGATGTTTAAAAGACAGATTATTTATGAAATCTGAAAGCTAATTACTGGATTTTTTTTCATGTGATGAATTTGGGACGTTACAAATGGTATCAGAGCCATAGTTTAAGGGATTTAGGTTGCCTTTAGGGCCTAAACTTAAACTGTAAGACGAAGATCACAGCCGAGACATAGGATTGCCTCTAGGAACGATAACTATAATGCGCTTAGGAATAAGGTGCCAAGGACAAACGTGTAAGGTAAGTTTGGGATTACACCTGGCCAGTGTAATTACGAACTTACAGGTGCATGTGTGTGCTTACAATACCTTATATAGCATTTTATGATGTCATGTCTAGCAAAGGTTAATTATTGCTTTCTTTCAGTTTAGTACTATGACTGGGAGGGCTTTGAGGGCAGGACAGTATCGGGTGTTTCAAGAAATCTAGATGAAAGTGTCCTGGATGATGGGTCGGTGCAACCGTGCCAAACCTATTTGTTACACTATTGCATGCTTAATCTACCTTATTGTTCCGTAGTGGTAGTCAGAAGCTAATGTTTACGTCGTGTTTCAGTACTTTAGAGTGTCAGTAAGATCCCTGAGGGGTAGACTGAGGCCCCTTGTTGGGGAGGTTTCATGAGAAGTCACTTATGTTGTGAGGTGTGTACATCGTAGAGAAGGAATGTTGCATAGAATATTATGAGTCGTCTAGAGGTAGCTCTTCGTGGATTCGGAGAGGATGAATGTTTGAGTTTGGGTAGGGCTCCTGTTTCGAGAGAGTTCCAGTTCTAGGAATCATGGAATAGATCAGTCGGGATGGTAAGGAAGGACTGTGTCGAAATCTTGAAAGTATCAATGGAGCTCTAGATTCTTAATCGAGCTTTTCTTGGGCAGGGTGAATGAAACGAGATGCCTATAGTAAAATGAAACCATGTAGAAATGGAAAGTGAGATAGTTGATTAAAGCGAAATAGTATGAAATGGGTGAGTAAGTGAGATGTGGAAAGTGTTTTCAGCAAGTTATTGCATGACCGAAGGGGCGACCATTGGTCGTAGGTGGAGTGTCAAGGATAAGTTGCGTAAGTACAACGGTTGGCCTTGTTAGAGTGAATAGCCTTCAATTGCAAGTAGAGTCTCATGCATGGCATTCTTTTGTGTAACATGAAATTGTCTGAATTTAAAATGAATACGTAAATGTCAATTTTGAACAAAAACATGAGCCAGCTTGTGCGAGTGCATGTTTAAAGTATTGGTTCGTGGGAGAGATAAATACGGAGGAAGGGAGCAGGCTCACGGGCGACATCAATCAATCAAGTACTAGTACTAGTACTAGTGCTAGTACGGAATTGTAACGTATGTCTGCACATTGGAAGTCGGGACTCAAATAACTGTTTGTTTTGTTACATTGTACGTTGAGATTTCGAGCTTAGCGATTTACAAAATATCTCACAATTTTCATGATAAGTTAAATTGTTACAAAAAGGTCAGGAAAACGTTTGCCAGTAAAACTTTTACAATCAAATGAGTATTGGTCTGTGGATATCATACAAATGAGTGTGAGGACCAACTGGTCTACTTGGTGTCGGTAATTTCTTTCAGACTTGTGTCATACGAAAAGATTTTCATGCAATGTATTACTGTCATAATAACATTGTTCGGATTGGGCAAGATTGAGGTTCACACGAAGAAACATACAAACGATTCTCGAATCGTTGTGCAGGGTATTGAAGTTATAAGAGTGATGGGGTCATGTGCACCCGAGTTGTTTCCAAATGTTGTGTATTTAAATTGATAGAATGTTCGAAATGATTTAATTAAAATATCGTATTTGAGTTTTTCTAACTAAAATACGTGATCTTACGCGTTTTACAAAGAAAGTGATTACGTGGAAATGCCCTGTGATTTTACATGACTTTTACGTAAATGAAAGCTTTATATTTTACTATCAGGGTATGTTTTATGAGCATGACTTATCTGCAAGCTTTTACGAACATTTTCTCACGAAAAGTATGCTCTACTGAAAAGATTATTCAGCAATGAAACGAATTGTAAAGTGTATTAAAAATCTCATGTTTTATGACTAAGATGGTTTATGTGAACGCTATGTGGAGTCGGTCTGCACTGTGGGATCAGAGATAGATCCTCGGGTTCTGATGATCCCTTGGATATGTTTGACAGACTGGTAGGATGGAATTCGTTTCCTTCTATCTCGTGTAGAAGGGGGTCTGTGTAGGCTCCGGGAAGGGGAGTCTGTTGATAAGTGCATATTATACACACATTTTTATATCAAATTTCCCTAATCTTACTATTTGTTAGATGCTTAAAATACCCGATTTGTTTAGTTTAGTATTTTATTGTTTGTAATTGATTTAAGTTGGTTTTAATGCTTTCCAGGTGTTTTCCATGTGAGGAAGTTGCAAAGCATCAGAAACGGGTTTCGGAACTGAAAAACGAGCAAAAACGAGAAAGTTGCGAAAACGGACAGAACCCGGCGCCAATGGCTTGGCGCCAGTCCATCGGCGCCAAGTTCCTGCATGTTAAAAATCTGATTTGTTTGCTGCTTTTGGTGTTGGATCTGAATCTAGATTGGATCTGAGATTTGTGATCTACTTTTGCACATGGATTGGAGTTGGTTTTGTTGATTGTTCTTGCTATAAATAAGAGCCTTAAGTTGTAGTTTACTGGGATGATAATATACATATATACATAAAAACTACAAGGAGATTGAAGTTGGAGCTCTTCTCATTTGGTAATTTCTTAGTAGTTGTATTTTAGTTTTATTTCCATGTTAGTTTGAATAAGGTTTTGATGGCAACACTTTGAGGTTCCATTGTAATCGTTTGGTATAAATCTATTTGCTTGATTTCCATGTTAATGTCAACTTTGTTTGAGTTTTTAAATAAATTGATCACTTACTTAAATCTCTTATAAAAGTTTGTTAGTCAAAACATAAAATACGTAATTGTTTTATGGTTTGACAAGTGACAATAGAATTCTTTGAGTTCCAAAAGATTTTAATTTGAATTCTTGAAATCTCGCAATCAAAGGTTACATAAGCCCAAGCGTTTGAGCTTATTGTCTTGAGTTGGTGTTTTTCTAAAACGATAAAGCTAATCACATCTAAGTAAATTAAGAGCTTCTCTAATTTCTATTTGTGATTAAGATCCGGTTAACGAGCTTTTGTTAGTCGGTGTAGATTAAGGAAAAACATAGGTCGTTGGATCTTTTTAACGACTATAGCCAATTTAGGTTCGTTCCATATGTTTACGTTTTTGGAATCAATGATAAGTGTCATCATCAAAATCAAAGTCAAACTAATATTGGATTTTTATTTTATTGTTTATATTTATTTTAATTACATGTCTAGTTTAATTATAAAAATACAAAACCCCCTTGCACGCAAAGTATATAAGTAAAATAATTGTCCCATCAATCCCTGTGGATTCGACCTGACTTATCACTATTACAATTTAATTTGTGATTTTGGGCAGTTAGAAATAACTACTTATTATTTGACGGATTCGACACCTGTCAAATTTTTGGCGCCGTTGCCGGGGATTGGTTTCGGTGATCGTTATTTTGCTTTTGTGCTTTATTTTCTTTTATTTAAATTTTCCTTATAATTTTTTTTATTTAACTTAATCGTGTACCTAACGCCAATAGTTTTTAAGTGTTTTTGTCATGGCGTTTTATTCTCATAATTACGGGTCACGATATACCACCAACACGCAAGAATCAAACGAGGTAAATATCTCTTCCCTTGAAACAAAACTTTCAGATTTAACATCTCTTGTGATACAGTTGGTTTGTAAAGAGCCACAACAGGTGAAAAGAAGTGGGGCGTACACTAACAATATTTATCCGACAAACCGGTACCCCACTTCACAATTTCACACCGAAGAAGCCTACTCTTATGGTGGATTTTCTAGCCAATACCAAGGTCCATACGAGCCATACTCCAACAATTACACTCAAGGATGGCAATCCCATCCATACATAAACGAGTATGACTATGACCAATACAACTCTTCTTATCCTAACTTTGAATCAACACCATCGCCGACACAAAGCTATTCCGAGGACTCAGGTATGTCTCTTAAAGATATTGTTAAGTCACTAGCTACTAGTACTTTAACATTTCAACAGGAAACAAGAACAAGCCTTCAGAACTTGGAAGACCAAATGCGTCGGTTAGAGGCTCAAGTTGAAGAAAGGTTTGGATTAATGAACGAGAGAAGGCTGGAAATCTCCTTAGAGGACAAGGACGAAGAAGATGGCACAAACCAATTTATTCCCCGAGATGTCGACAAAAAGGGAGATGATATGATTTTTTTTGAACCGTTGGTGGTACCTCCTCCTTTTTCTACACCTTTATTTAATCTAATAAAGGAGGAGGAATGTTTAAAAAATTGGGAAACTTTTGCGACGCTTAACAATCTAATTCCATTAAAATGCAAAAGATCCATACTTGAAATCCGGGCAGATTTCAAGGCTCCCCAACATCGCGTGAAAACGCATGTTTGGGATATTGACTTATTAGACCCCGGATAACAAAGGCGTCTAGCCAAAGACGTTAAAGAAAGGCGCTGCATGGGAGGCAACCCATGAATTTCCTAATATTTATCTTTTATTTTTGTGTGATGTTTATTTTCAGGTTCCACCCCGGATCCGTACATTGAAAGACTATTCACCATATAAGGGGAGTTTACTGTTTCCCCTCGTTCTTTAATTGTTTTAAATGTCCTTTGCTTCAATTAAACACATTGAGGACAATGTATGATCTAAGTGTGGGGGTGGGATATATTTCTATTTTGAAGTGTGTTTTTGTGTTAGTTTTATTTCTATTTTGAAGTGTGTTTTTGTGTTTTTTTTTTGTGTTTGTTTTATTTCTATTTTTGTAACGCCCAAGATTTTGGTATTTTATATTAAGGAATATTTTGGAACGAAGTCGGGATAAAAAAAAATGAGATAACAGGATAAATCAGAAAACTGATAAAACGGAAAGTGGCCGGCGCGCCTCGCCGCGCGACCTTACACGCGCCGGCAGACGCGCCATCGTGCTGGTGTGCATGTGTCGGGAAAAGATGGCTTTATGCTCATGGGGATGTGGCTTTTGGTCCCTAATCCGATAATTTATAGCCTTGGACCCCTCTTAGATCTACTTTCTAGTTGTTAAATGCCTTCTAGATCTAATCCTAAGTAGTATAAATAGAGACCCTTGGTTAGTTCATTCTTCACACCTTCAACAACAATTCTCTCAATTCACTCTAAGTGTTCTTGCTAGTTCTTCATTACTTTGCTTGTTGGTTCTTGCAAAGTAGCCTTTGGAGTCCTTGCCCATTAGTTGTTACACTCTAGTAACAAGAAGGTATGTCCTATATAGTCTTAATATCTTTTTTTTTATTAACGTCTTAATCATTAAGCTAGTATTGTTATAATGATTAGTATATACTTAATAGGTGAAGGAAGTAAGTTGGATTAAGTTATATCATTTTGCGGTTAGACAACCTACCTACGATCCGTTACTAAGGTGAGTTTTCTCACTATATAGGATGGGAGTTATATTTATTTTACTATAGCTCGTGTGTGATAAATGGATTGATATTATTGTTCTATGTGGTATATATATAATTGTGTTTATATATATGGAATTGGGATATAATCTTGATGCTGAGTGATCTTCAAGAGATATGGTTGAAATAGACCGAGGTGTGATGAAAATATGATCTTGCTGCGTGAACTCGATATTATACTTATGATGATGATGAAAGTATGATCTTGCTGCGTGAACTCGATCTTATACTTATGGTATTGTATGTATAATCTATACACGATGATTATGATGTTGAATTGTTTTAAGGGTGGAATCGATATAATTGCGAACCTATATATGGTTGGAATTCACCAAGTTTTGTGCTTGACCCCCCCCATAAATCTACTGTTTCAGGTGCTAGTGGCAGTCGGGCTTGATGATACACACTGGCGTGCCGTCGAAGAGATTTGTCATGTATTTCGTGAAAGATAATGTTATTTAAATTCCGCTGCATTTAACTTATTTGGCTTTTATAATTGAACTCTTGTGAAATCCTTTATTGAAATATAAATCTTTGTGGTTTATGGTTTATAAATATTGTCTTAAAAGATTTAAATAAATTGTAATTTTCGGGACGTTACAAGTTGGTATCAGAGCTTAAGCTTGAGCGATTTGATATACTTCGGTGTACTTAAACTCAAGTGGCGGCTTAGTATCAATTCTTTTTGTTTCGGAGAAAAAAAAGGAATTGAGATCGCAAACATCTATCCGGGTTTTGTCAAAAGGGTGTAAATAGCCCAAGGTTTGCAGGAAAAATCCCCGGTGATTTCCCTCCTTACCTGGGAATCCGGTAGATTATGTAGTTTATTTCTTTATCAAAGAGACGATTAAAATTATTCTTTTTACAAAAATTAGTGGAAAGTTTTAAAGAAAAATGAAAAATACGTCGTAGAGGCGGTTATTTATTTTTATATTTTTGGAAGAAAATTTCGTCGGTAAGACGGTGATTTTATTTTAACTTTTGGAGAGAAAATAAAAATGTTTAAGAAACGGTGAACGAAGGCGCAATGTGTACAGTCAGCCGATGCCAAAGTGAAGGTACGTTTTGCTAAGTGTAGTTTATTGTTTGGCAATTCATACACTGCTATGCCTGAGAATATGTCTACTGCTTACTTGTAGGAATTCATGCTAATTTTAATAAATTGTTAAGTAAATACATATAAGTTGTATACAGTAATAATCGAATAGACTTAGAATAAATTGACTTAGTCCTATTGCGCAGCTCTAGTTTGAGTCCAACCGTTGTAGGATAGAATCTTTTTATTTGAATGACTATCTGATTTAAACTGTATATAATTGTGTATTTACAAAATAATTTATTTTGATTAATAAGTATTCCATGTTAAGTAAGGGTAATGGATTGGAATAATATTCCTAACGAACTAAAAAGATTTTTGGCATGTACCAATGTGGGTATTTTGGGTAGAAATACCGGCGAGAAACGATTTGGGTATTCCGTATTCGTACTTGAAACAAGTAATGATAGGTATGGAAGTTAGTAGACGGGCCCCTACTATCCAAAACACAGGATCTATACTTGAATCAGGGAAAATTACGAAAAATCTGAAAAGTTTGAGTGTATATGTTTTGTGAAATATTCATATGTGTTAGGTGCTTATAGCTATTTGGGTTATCTACCTAGAAATGGCTAGGACGAGAATCACATCAAACTCCGAGGCCAGTTTGACTGCTGAACAGATAAGAGAATTAATTGCCAACGAGGTAACAGAGGCTGTAGGGCAAGCAATCCCTGAGATAATTGTCGCTATACGCGAAGAAATGACAGCATTGTTTGTTGAGCGTGATGCTGCATCTGTTGCTGCAATGGCTGCTACAAACCAGAACAGAACAAGAGAATTTCAGTACCGTGATTTCTCTGCTTGCTCTCCGCCAGAGTTCAAGGGAGGAATGAACCCAATAGTGAGTATGCGCTGGATCTCCGACATGGAGGGTGCATTCTCGACAAGCGGCTGCCCTGACAATTTAAAAGTCAGATTTGCTGTGAATTCGCTTCGAGGAGAGGCGAAAGATTGGTGTGCGATTGCTTTATCAACAGTCGAACGTACATCCCTGTCGTGGGACAACTTTGTAGTCCGTTTCCGTTCGAAGTTCGTACCTTTGCTTGAAACACAAAGGATGACGAAGGAATTTTTGGAGCTCACCCAAACAAGTGAGACGGTACAAGAAATAAATACAAAGTTCATGGAGATGTCGTTGTTTTGTCCTCAGTATACTGCAACTGAGGAAATGAAAATGTTTCGTTATATGGATGTGCTACGGACAGACATTCGTGAGTTCATTTGCAATACAACTCATCCTTCCCTCGGTGATATGATGGAAGCTGCTCGAAGACGAGAGCTAGAACTGGAGAACCAATCCAGAAAACGAAAGGCGGTTTTGAATGTAACACCAGAAAACGAAAGGCGGTTTCGTTAAATGAATGTATTAAAACATTGAAATTGGTTTCATATGCCAAACTCATATTCATTTTGGCCTCATGCCAAAATTTCTATAATTAACAATGTTATCTTCAAATTAAATAAATCGCAATATATCAATTGAATTTTGTCAAACGGGTGTAAATAACCCTAAGGTTTGTAGGGACTTAAGAAATCCACGTGATTCCCCTACTACCTGGAGATCCAATAGATTGAGTGGTTCTTATTTACAAATTGAAATATTGATGAAGTATTATCAACAAAATGTAAGAATACAAAAATCCAATATTATTATGATAACGAAAATTTTCACGCATAACATAATAATGATAAACCATAATTCACTATTTTAGAAAATAATATGTTCTCCTTTTTCTACGACATCTTTGAATCAAAAGTACTTGATTACCATTAAAATCCAATAAGGGAAATTAATTAAAATACCAAAAGTTTGACTTTGACTTACCAAAATACCCAAAATTTCGAAGACTATACCAAAATACCCAAAAATTCCGCGGTGGGCCCCGCGATCGCGGGCTTGTGCCCACGTGGAACCCATGTTTGGGCAAAATGCCCCGCGGAGCCCCCCAACTATGGCCGCGGTGACAAGTTTGGCCCCTGTCGATCCGCGGTGGTTGCCCGCGATAGGCAAACAAAATTACATTTTTGGTCCTTTTTGGCCCATCGCGGGCAACCACCGCGGACCGACAGGACCAAACTTGTCACCGCGGCCATAGTTGGGGGGCTCCGCGGGACTTTTGTCCAAAGAATCGTGACACGTGGGTGTGGGCCCGCGATCGCGGGGGCCACCGCGGAAATTTTGGGTATTTTGGTAAAGTCTTCGAGATTTTGGGTATTTTGGTAAGTCAGGGTCAAACTTTGGGTATTTTAATTAAATTCCCTAATAAAAAATAGGCAAGGTTATGTTAAAATTTTAAGTAATATGAATTGAAAAGTAAACCAATTCTCACTTCATTACTCTTTTGGAAAACAATTATCAAAACATCCATTTTGGAGCCCAGAAGCGAAATTTGTAAATAATTTACGATGTCAGTGACTAAATGACCTGCAAATGACGATTGTGACTTAGGGGCTGTTTGGTTGGTTTAATGTTAAGTCTTGTATGGATAAAAATGCATGTGTGGATTAATTTGTGTGTATATATTGTGAAGATTTTTCTTTGGAAGGGTTTTTTCATGTATGAAAATAGTGTTTTTTAATTGGGAGGGTCAGGTCTCGAAAAAACTTGGCTTTCTGCATAAAGCTCCTCTTAGAAGCTTACTGAATAAGCCACTTTCTATATCATTAAGTCAATATCAAACAGTCGTGTATAGCTGACCGAATAATCTATGAGTCACATTAAGTTCATTAAGTTGCTAACAAACATGCCCTTAGCTAATTCTATCATGACACGTAGTTTTATTAAATGACAAATAAACAATATCACGATATTATTTGATTTTTGTAGATTAAAAGGTAATCCTCACTGTCTCGCGATGAAGCGGTGGAAATCTCAAGAACGACCCCACCAATTCCCCTATTCCTCCCTCCTATTCCCGGTCCAAATATTGCATTATTCATTCTCAAGAACACGACTGAATCACCAACCATTGAGTTCTTATGGTTCATAAAACTCTTCTAGATCGTGGTCAAAAGATTTGGTTCATGTGTTTCGGGGAAAATTATAACTAAGAAAATACGCAAAAGTCAAAATGTAAGAATACAAAAATCCAATATTATTATGATAATGAAAATTTTCACGCATGACATAATAATGATAAACCATAATTCACTATTTTAGAAAATAATATGTTCTCCTTTTTCTACGACATCTTTGAATCAAAAGTACTTGATTACCATAAGATAGGTTCGAAAAAACACAAGAAAATACGCAAAAGTCATCGAACCATTTTGACCCTAAAGAAAAAAAAACACTAGATGTTAAGATACAATTAAATAGAAACCCTCAAGAACCGTGGGTAGTCCCAAAAAGGAATTTGAGAATATTCAGTACCATATATTTCTCAAACTAATCATACAGTGGAAGGAAACCTACTTACTTGATTACAAGAAGGTAACTGATTTTGATAAAGAAATGTCATGTCTCAAAATGCATCTCAATCTTTGTGGCAAGGAACACACAATGGATTATGCAAATCATAACATCTTTCCTTTATCACCAATCATACTAATGAAACAGTATAAGCTGCAATATAACCTTTAACAAACTCATTAACTTAATGCAAGTGGCTAAGAGATGTAACAAAGTTTTTTTAACAGCGCTAGACATACATGGATAAAGTAAATTCTTGAAGTCAGTAAGGCAAGCGTTGGAGGTGGAAATAACTATAAAGGACGTGAGTTAAACATATTGATCCACACATATATGACAATTATGCATCATGTGGACAATGTTGTGAAAAGGGTCAAATTCATGGCAGGAGTCGGGAACGAACTTCTAATAGAAAATGGAACAAGTTATAAATGAACTATGTCATATCTAAGATTGGTTAAGTATAAGTTTATTGGAATATACTTTAACTATCAAATTAATTGCATTTGCGTATATATACATCTGAGTTTATAGTTGTTATAGATGTAAATAAATACATCAAAAACAAAACTCTCAACGTTCTTCGTTCCTGTTGGTGCAAGTGTACCACATCTCTATATATTTATATATATTTATTTTGATGATTACAAACACACCGTATTATTGTTTATCTAACAATTTAATCCAAGTGTGCAGTTGTTGAAGAACACGAAGATTTAATCTGAAGGGTTCAAGACGGAAGTGTTTACGTCGTCATCATTGTTTATAACTAATAATGATAAACACCCTAAAATAATATACCACTTGGATATTTCTAAAAACCTTTTAAATAAATAAGAAATTTTGGTTCTAGAAGTATCTGCCATGCGTACTGTTTCTGCAACCACTTTCTGACGCAGGTATACCGCGAAGGTAGAGCCGGTATTCCGCGGTGGTACGGCCGGTATACCGCGGGTGTTCAGCCGGTATACCGCGGCAGGCGTGGTGTTTGTTTCTGATTGGTTGGAAGTACCTTTTTCTGACGGCGGTATACCGCGAGTCCTAGCCGGTATACCGCGGGTACGTATTCCAGAAGTCAACTTTGCATGAGAGCCGTTGAAGTGTCAGCGTACTTTGTACTGCACGGTATACCGCGTGCATTTGGCGGTATACCGCGGATTGCTTGTTACCGTTGGAAGAGCTGATATATATACATGCATGCTGGTGAAGAAAAACAGACCACACAAAACAACAACAAGCAGCAACCAAACTCTCAGCTCTCTCATCTAATTAATATATATATTTTATAAAACCTTTTTTTATAAAATATCCAAGTGATTATTATACAAGAGTGATTACCCATTGTGAGTTATACTCCTCTTGTAAGTATTTGAATAACGGGTGTGTGATCCTGTTTATCTCATAGCAGAGGCTTGAGAAACTATTACAAATTCCTTTGTATTTGGTTTGTGTTCTACCGTAAAGAATACATTTATTGGATCGTGTCGAGAAGTGTCTCGGCTGCTGGTTTATCACAGTTGGTGGTAAATCAGTAAATCTCCGTGTCAAGTATCTCTATCCTTTATCTCTTTATTTATTCCGCTGTGCATTTTAATTATATCTGTTTATATAATTGTTGTATATTTATTATTTGTATACTCTGATTTATTTATACTGTTTCTGTACTGTATTTATTTATAAAAGAATTTTTGAAAGTAAAAGATTTAAATACAACCTTACCCCCCCTAGGTTGTCTAACATTTGGTATCAGAGCGGGGCTTTCAAAAATTATCTGTTTAATTTTTTAAAGTTATATCTTTTATTTAATGGCTCAACAAAATGCTTGGTTTTCTAAATCTCTTCTTATTGATTTCGAAAATTTTGATCTTTGGGCAAATTCTTTTGAACGTTATGTTCGTGGGATAAATCAAAAAATTTGGGATATTATTATTAAAGGAAATTTCAAACCCACAAAATTTCAAAACAACAAAGTTGTTGAAAAACCTAGCTCGGAATGGTCCGACGAAGATGAGGCTAATTATTGTTTAAATTATGAAGCCAAAAATTTTCTCTTTTCGGTTCTTACTAACGATGATATTGAGCGTGTTTATCTCTTTGAAACTGCTCGTGATATTTGGGAGAACTTGAACATCACCTATGGTGGAAACTCAAAAGAAAAGAGAGACGAAACCCGAGATCAAAGAAATGAAGAAACGTGTCTCATCGTCGACTGCAAGAAAGAGGTATGTACTTCATACTCAAGTTATTCTAGTTGTAGTGATAACGATGATGATATTGATATGTTAAATGTCTCTTTTCAAAAATTGATTGTTCTCGTAAATAGTTATAAAAATGAGAATGCTAAATTAAAAGAAGAACTATTATTATGTCAAAATGAGTTGAATAATTGTAAACAAACCATTGCATGTGATAATAAAATCAAAAATGAGTTAATTGATAAAGTTATCACTTTAGAAAAGAAAGCATGCGAAAATATTGTTTGCAAATCATGTGATGTTTTAAATAAGAAACTTGCATGTTTAAATAAAAAGTCACATGAAAATATTATTTGTGCAAAATGTGATATTCTTAAAAATGAAAATGCATGTTTAAAAGCTAAATGCGATTCATATGAAAAGGACAATATGTTAGCTAATGCATTTCAAAATAGCAATGATAAAGTGCTTAAAATGCTAAATATGCCTAATCGTATAAATTGTCGTAAAGGCATTGGTTCCGATACATGTGTTGATAAATGTTCGTGTAAACCCATTAAAAGATTTTTTGCATCTCCTAAAGTTGATACGAGAAAACCTCCATATATGTCAAAAATAAAAAATGTGAATTATGGAAGGAAACCGCATGCTCGTATGTATATTGGTAATTTTTCTAGATCTAAAAATAATGCGAATATAAATGCTTCATTTTATATGTATGATAAATACAATCGCAAAATTAGAATGGTTAGAAAATGGATTCCGAAAGGAATGTTTAATGTTGATAATCCCGGTGGGATGCGTTTGTGGTTTTAAACCATTTATATGGTTTTATATGTTGTCGTATTTTATTTTATGTCGACAACATGTTCTTTATTTATTTTTGCAGTTTATGTTTTATACTAACTGTTAAAAGGACCCATATGAAAAGGGTACCACGAAAAATTTTCTTTGCCTTTTGTAGGTGTTTCCTGACGAGGATATAATACGTGTTTCCTGACGAGGATACAATACGTGTTTCCTGACGAGGATACAATACGTGTTTCCTGACGAGGATATAATACGTGTTTCCTGACGAGGATATAATACGTGTTTCCTGACGAGGATACAATACGTGTTTCCTGACGAGGATATAATACGTGTTTCCTGACGAGGATACAATACGTGTTTCCTGACGAGGATATAATACGTGTTTCCTGACGAGGTTATAATACGTGGTTACCTGCCGAGGTTATAATACGTGGTTACCTGCCGAGGTTATAATACGTGGTTACCTGCCGAGGTTATAATACGTGGTTACCTGACGAGGTCATAATACGTGGTGATTTTTTTTAATCACATAAAATTAACCGAAAATTGAAGCCTTAAGATCCGTTTTGGTGCAAGTGTTTCGTATTGGTTTGTATATCTTATGTCTCTATTGCTTTTTGCATTTTATTTTATCCCTCAAATTTTATAAAATCAAATTGATATCGTTATTAATTTGAGGGGGAGCGTTTTAGCTCTTTTACCCATGAGTTTATGCTACCTCAATTATATGCATATTTTGAGGGGGAGCATCTCTCGAGGGGAAGCATACCGTCTTTCTTGACCCTTTTTGTTTCGACAAACGGGGGAGAGAAACCGCATATGCTCTTGCTTAGCGGTTGTGTTTGTCATCATCAAAAAGGGGGAGATTGTTGGTGCAAGTGTACCACATCTCTATATATTTATATATATTTATTTTGATGATTACAAACACACCGTATTATTGTTTATCTAACAATTTAATCCAAGTGTGCAGTTGTTGAAGAACACGAAGATTTAATCTGAAGGGTTCAAGACGGAAGTGTTTACGTCGTCATCATTGTTTATAACTAATAATGATAAACACCCTAAAATAATATACCACTTGGATATTTCTAAAAACCTTTTAAATAAATAAGAAATTTTGGTTCTAGAAGTATCTGCCATGCGTACTGTTTCTGCAACCACTTTCTGACGCAGGTATACCGCGAAGGTAGAGCCGGTATTCCGCGGTGGTACGGCCGGTATACCGCGGGTGTTCAGCCGGTATACCGCGGCAGGCGTGGTGTTTGTTTCTGATTGGTTGGAAGTACCTTTTTCTGACGGCGGTATACCGCGAGTCCTAGCCGGTATACCGCGGGTACGTATTCCAGAAGTCAACTTTGCATGAGAGCCGTTGAAGTGTCAGCGTACTTTGTACTGCACGGTATACCGCGTGCATTTGGCGGTATACCGCGGATTGCTTGTTACCGTTGGAAGAGCTGATATATATACATGCATGCTGGTGAAGAAAAACAGACCACACAAAACAACAACAAGCAGCAACCAAACTCTCAGCTCTCTCATCTAATTAATATATATATTTTATAAAACCTTTTTTTATAAAATATCCAAGTGATTATTATACAAGAGTGATTACCCATTGTGAGTTATACTCCTCTTGTAAGTATTTGAATAACGGGTGTGTGATCCTGTTTATCTCATAGCAGAGGCTTGAGAAACTATTACAAATTCCTTTGTATTTGGTTTGTGTTCTACCGTAAAGAATACATTTATTGGATCGTGTCGAGAAGTGTCTCGGCTGCTGGTTTATCACAGTTGGTGGTAAATCAGTAAATCTCCGTGTCAAGTATCTCTATCCTTTATCTCTTTATTTATTCCGCTGTGCATTTTAATTATATCTGTTTATATAATTGTTGTATATTTATTATTTGTATACTCTGATTTATTTATACTGTTTCTGTACTGTATTTATTTATAAAAGAATTTTTGAAAGTAAAAGATTTAAATACAACCTTACCCCCTCTAGGTTGTCTAACAGTTCCATGTAGGAATGTATCGAGGAGAACTTCATTGTTTATGTGGCATCTCATACAATCCTAAGAAATAGATTATTTTCATTGAATTAATTATTTTAATTCCTCCAAAGACTTAGACGATGGACTGTCACTTGTTGCTTAATGACACAAGATCAATCACTAAAACACTATATTAATAGGAACCTTGTTAAGATATTCGTATCAATGAGAAATCATATTATAAGAATGGAAATGGGTATATATGTACATCAACTCTAATGATATGAAAGCAACATACATATCAAATTGATGGATTATCTATGTCATTAAATCATATTTTGTCACCAATAAAGAACTTTGGGACAATGACACATATATGTTTTGGCATTACCACGTGGGACACCATGGTCATGACATAGTGATCTATGTATTGGAAAATACACATAGACACACTCTCTTTCGAGTGAAAGACAAAACGAGGGATGAGACCATCCTAAAGCTAAGGACATAATATAAAAATATTTAATTCTTACAACGAATACAAGGTGATATTTATGGATATAAACATCCAGAATGCGGGCCATTAAGGTACTTTATGGTTCTGGTTTTGACACGATGAACACGTGTCGTATTATAGTCCACATGAAATGTTGCACTCCTACATTAATTATACGTTTAAGGACTCACCACCCTGATTTTTTCTCATCAAGTCTACATGACTTAGAATGCTGGAGAATTTACATCATAAGGATTTGATGATTATTGCATTTGTACTGCATGCGTATATATAAAATGGTCTCGTAGAATGATAAAAGTTGTCATCAAAAGAATTTAGATGGTAGCTAGGGCATTGGTTATGCGCACCAATTTATCCACATCTGCATGGGGTAATGCAATATTACATGCAACTTTACTTATTCGTGTTTAGACCCACAACCAACCCACCAAATTTATGCGTACCAGTTGGTAACTGGATATAAGCCTGATATTTTACATTTACGTATGTTTGGTTGTGTTGTATATGTGCCAATTACGTCCCCACAGCGTACCAAAATGGGTCTTAAAGACGATTCAATAAAATGTTGGATATGAATCCCCAACAATTATCCGCTAACTAGAACCCTTGACGAGTGGTCCCTTTACCGCTAGATTTGCGGGTTGTCACGTTGATGAGACAACCTTCCTGTCGTTAGGGGGAGATAGGAAAAAGGATTTTCCTTGGGAACGACAGGAAGTTTCGTTGAATATTTCAACTGTGTCTCATTTTGATCCCCAAAAACTTCACAACATAAAGTTGAAGTCAAACGAATCAGACTCGATACCTGATACGTTTAATATTATCTAGAGTGACAAGATCACATATACGAGCTGCAAATATACTCGCAAGGTCAAAAGTCCCCAAACAAGGGCACAACGTCGCTGGAAGTACGTTGCAATCACACATGGTGGAGGTGTGGTTGAGGTCGTAGCTCCCAAAAGGAAATGGGGGAAGCTACTTGGTTCGATAGATACTCATCTAAAGAAAGAGAAGAGTAAGGCACAACTATATATCATCAATACATGAGATCATCTCTGATTAAATCTATGTCTATGAATAATTACTGGAGGACGCTCCGAAGTTAATATTGATTCCAGAGATCAAAGAAATCTCAAATGAATATGAGTCGATGGACAGATCATACATACTCAATGATGATATATTTGCATATACCGTTGCTTATGAGATAACAGAGCATGATGGCATCGAACCATGCTCGGTTGAAGAATGCCAACAAAGAGCAAAATGGCCTAAATGGAAAGAAGCAATCCAAGATAATTATTTGACAAATGAACAGGTATTTGGTTCGGTAGTGCTAACCGACCAAGTGTAAGGCCTGTAGGACATAGATAAATCATTTGTCAGGGAAGCGTAATGAGAATAATTAAGTCATAATATATAAGGCTCTCCTTTGGCGCAAGGTTTCTCACAACGCACTGGATTGACCATAATAAGACTTACTCTCTCGTGATGGACAATGTTCTGCTAATTAATTAGCCAAGTAGTTTCCGAAGGACTGGAAATTGCAGCTCAACGATGTAGTTACTACATATCTCTTTGGGGATCTAAATTCAGAGATATAAAAGTGCTTGATGGCATTATACCAATATCAAGTAACTCTAAACCATGAAATGCGTTTAAAATAAAATTGAAACACTCACTTTACATATTAAAGCAATCTATGCGGATGTAGTATACCCGCCTGAGTGAATACTTGATTGGGAAATGATATATACGAACGATGAACTGTTCCCTTGCGTATTTGTTTAGGAAAACAAGTTCCAGACTTTCGAAGTAGCTCTATATGTCAATGTTATGAACATAATAGACACTCTTGATGAAATAAGAGAAACCACAAGCTACTTGAATTCTGATTTTGAGATGAAAGATCTTGGGAAAACTTGGTTGTGTCTAGATACTTGAACTAGGACACTGAGTTTGTGGAATATTAATCCACCGATTCACATATGTCCAGAGAATGATCAGGCGACTTAATATGGACAAAGCGCATCCGACTAGCACTCCCATGATCGGTCAAAATGTTGGATATAAGGAAATATCCATTTCGTCTAAAGGATAACGACGAAGAGGTGTTGGGAGCTGGAATTCCATACCTAAGTACAATAGGCACATTATTGTAATCAACACAATACACTTGACCGTATATTGTACTTCTAA
The DNA here is from genome assembly GCA_033807775.1 of Saussurea involucrata. Lineage (NCBI taxonomy): Eukaryota > Viridiplantae > Streptophyta > Magnoliopsida > Asterales > Asteraceae > Saussurea > Saussurea involucrata. Next base: position 6,308,420 of record CM066324.1, on the reverse strand, counting down.
CTGAACTTGTCAGCTAGATTTAGCTCAGCGCCAACGCAACGTCATTGGAATGATTTCAAATTAATCTTTTGGCACCATTGACGTGGGCTAATACTTTCCCTATGGAGAAAATTGAATTGATAATGGAACTTCAATACCTACTTAGATTGTGAGTGGCAAAAGTACTGGCTCTTATAGAAAAACACCAAACAATGTCTTGGTATATAATTGTTGATATTAGGTTTATGTTCAACTCATATAAAGGTTGTTCCCAAATTGGCTAAGGAATTATCATATGGAACATACCGATTGCTTGGAAGTAAACTAAGCAACCCCTTAAGAGCTACATTCTTAAATTATCAAGAATACTACTCTACATTATTCAAGAGTGTATATGGTTAAGGATCATCATTATACATATTAGAGGAGCTAGTGGTTTGAGTTCAACCACTATCCTACCTGCATATATGGAAATAATGCATCATGTATCAAATAAATGAAAGTAAGATACATCAAAGGTTATAACATAAATCATATTTCGCTTAAGTTTCTATAAAACCAGCAACAATAAATGATGTGTTTTAAATTTATACCGCAAGCGTACGGGTTATGTAGCATACGGGTCGATCACGGGGAGGTGACGGTCTAAACATTAACTACTTAATAATCATTGCTAATTATGCGAATCAGATAAATTGATTTGATTTTTACCTAAATGAACTTAAAATAAAAGAGATTAAGGGAAAGAGAAACAATAAGAAGCAATTAAGACTAAAACTAAGTAAGATAAAAGACGACTAAAATTATGAACATTGGATAATATCAACCTCGGATCTTGGTAATGGTAAGAATTCATTTTTCCAAAAATACTTCAACCCTCTCTCGAGGTGAGAAAGCTTTTTCTAACCAAGATATGTATTTACTTTCGCAACACATATACATTGGAAAGAAACATTAAGATTTAAAACGAATGTATTTCCCAATCAACGTCCCTAACTATTCACATGTTAGGACCGTTGTCATTGATCAATTCGACTCAAGTGAAGACTAAACTTTCGTTTTTATCAAAAACCTATCGAATTAACTAGATGATTTATTAAAACCCAATTAAATCAATTCAACTTTCGTTACAATCGAAATGGATTAAAACTCAACATCCGTTTTAAGAACAATTGATCAATCCTAAAACTTCAATCCTAAGGCGGTGATTACCCAATTAAACGAACTCTTTAAACGAGACCAACACAAATTACTTAATTAGACTCTAACAAAATTAAAACCAAAATTAAACCTAGACTAACAAAGAATCTACATTAGACTCAATCTAACAACAATTAAACACTAACAATTAAGAGATGAACAATAGCTTATTGAATAAACATGTGCAGGAAATTACTCTAAATGCCTAAAACTAATGAATTGATGAAATTTAATTAACCTAACCTATTTTTATGCAGAAAATTAAGGTGCAGAAAATTGACTAACTTGAAACTAAGTGCAGAAAAATAGTTAAAGTGCAGAAATTAGGGTAGAAGGGAAGAAATAGAGATGCAAAAGAGTAGAGAAAGTAAACAAACACAAGAGAGATGAAGGAAATTTAAACCTAATACTTCAATTACGAACATGAACGATTGATGAACAAAATATTGTTTTCAAACAAAGGAAAAACAAGAATTCAACAACTAAATGACTTAAGAAGAAAGAGAAGAAGATACTAGTATGAAAACCGGTAGCAAATCGGATTCCAATAGCCTAAGCTTCTTGCAAATTCATCTTCTTTCCTCAAATTCTTCAAGTCGTCGTTCAAAGCAGAAAACTACCAAGAGAAACTGAAATGTCGTGTGATTGTGATCGAGAGAGTCATAATTCTAAAAAGGAAAACGCCTAATATAGTAGGAACAAAGGCTTAAGAGAGTTTAAAGATAAAGCCCAAAAAGCCCATAGTTAAAAAGCCCATAAAATTAAAAGTCTAGAAAATTAAAAGCCCAAATGACTTTCACGGCCGGAGAGTTTCTTTCACGCCCGCGAAAGTACAGCAGAAACTTTCAGCATCAAATCAAGTGTTTTCTTCGCGTCCTTTCATCTTCTTTCCTCCGCTCTTCGTTTCCTTGCTCAAGCACACTTCATCTTTTCTTTCTTTCTTCTTCATGAGCACGCCTCCGCCCATCTCGCCTTTCAAATTACGCACAATCTGCACAAAATAAATACCAACAGCATAAAAACCATTCCCAAAAGAATTTCCAACCGCGATTAAGAAAATTATGAAGAAGTGAATAATAATGCATGAAAAGGCTAAACTAAACACTAAAAATTGAACGAAAATGCAACTATTATATACAAAGTTAGGTGCATAAAATGCACTTAACAATAAACTCTCCTCAAGATTCAAGTGAATCAAGTAAGGTATGAGGAAAATGAAGATTTGCTTTCCAAATGGTTGCCTAAGGTTACATTTGAGAAACATGTGGAAAGCATTAAGATGTGGATATTTTCTAAGCTCTCTTGATTGATGTACGAATCAGGGGGAGTAATAGACAAAATGAGGTGTCTACTAAACATGTAATATTAGTGGGTTGTGCTCTTTCCTTCACCCAAAGTTTTATTTTTCCCATTGGGTTTTGTTCCTTGGTGCAAGGTTTTAGCGAGACAACATTTTATACATCATATTGATTCATGTACCTCTTGATTGACGTATGAATCAAGAAAGGTGGTAAACTAAAGGAATTGTTTAATGGTGCCTTGTACTCTTTCCTTCGTCTAAAGTTTTTATTTTTCCCACTGGGTTTTATTTCTTTGGCGTAAGTTTTAATGAGGCAAGAACTATACACCATCACTCATTTGATTCGGCACAAGGGAGAGTGTTGAAGGATTATGTGCCATCATCAAAAGGAATTGATTGAGAGAATATTTCCCTAGTATTAGAATTTACCATATTGAATGTTTCCTTTTCTTTGTAAACTCCTCCCTATTTAAAGGGCTTATGATTAATGAGAAAGATAGATTCATTCTCTCTATTTACTGTTGTTCTGTCATGTTATTTTTCCTATAACATGAATAACTATATCATCATTTATTCATTATTACAAAACAAATGTACTTAACATATTTTAAAATACTGCCTTTCAGTTTTGTTAAATACTATTATAATTAATTTCTATACAATTCCTTGAAATATCAACTACTCCAATTAGATTTTTTAATCAATTGTTTATGGGATCCCATTGAATTGTAATAAAATTCAATTCCAAAGCCCAAATAAAAGCTTGGATTGGGTTCCAATGAGAAATTGAGGTTAACGTGAGAAGCATGAGAAGTGATTATCAACCGTTAGATGAGAAATGGATGCACATTAGGATGAGTGCAAAGAGATGCACTAGATCAACTCTCTTTTAAGCCGTAATTTATCGTAGGACATTTGATTAAAAATGATGAACGATTCAGATCCACTTCTCACACGATCCTCGGGGCCTGAGCATATTTTCCAAATAACATAAACATAAACTTAATTTTGATATTTGGAGGAGATTAAGCATAGAAAGTCAAAAGTTTCCACATGTCCAACTCAGCAGAAGGCCGGACCCACCAAAGAGCAAAGACCGTCAATAAATCCAGCTCCGCATTCCATTCCTCCCTGTACCCGCCCGCATCCTATCTTTTCTTCCCTCTTTCTAAATCTCTCTTTTCTCGGTCCACAGACCACAATACAAAGGCACGCTAAAATCTCTCTCTCTCTCTCTCTCTAGCTGGACTACAAAAAGATCTGTAAAATCTCTCCAGAAATCCTACGTTCTCGGTGAGTTTTTGTAGATTCTTGTTAGTTATATGCGTTACGATTATGTGTGTTCAATGATCATTTCGTCTTGTAATCACTATATATGCATCTGACATGTTTAGATCTGTTGTTTATGAAAAAAATCTGATGTTTTAAGTCAATTTTTATGTTCTGTGATTGTTGAATTCGCTTCTTCTTTTTGGTGATCGATGATTTTATATTGATTCTTGCATTGGATCGTGTCAATGTTGATTGACGTGCCTATTTGTTGAATGCAGTTAGGGTTTTCTTGGACAGAAATGGCGAGTCGGTTGAAGGAGGATGAAAGAAATGAGAGAACTATACGGAATCTTTTGAAACTTCCTGAGAATCGGAGGTGTATTAACTGCAATAGTTTGGTACCGTGTCCACTTGTTTCTTCCCTTTTTGTCGGATTTTGTACTCCAGTGATGTATCAGTGATCTAGTTTTGATGTTAATTTACTTGCAATTCGATTCTATCGAATTCTGCAGTTTCTTTAAATGGTTTATTTTACTCCCCTTGACACAATTAAACTCCAACTCAAAATCTGAAGGATTAAGAATATATATTCTGTAAGTAAAATGGAGGACAATTTGCTGGCAAGTGATATTTTTAATATATTTACTTCCGATGCAACATTAGGCAGTCTTTTAAAAAAAGATTTATTCTGCAAAGTGGATTCTAATTGTGGGATGGAGGTGAATACCATACGTACACACTTTCACTATTTGTCTATTTGGGAGTTACTGTCAATAAATGGACCATCTTCATATTATATGTATTTTCTTCACATGTGCTACTAATTAATTGGTTCTCCCTGTACCAATGTCCCAAAAAATTCTTTGGAACTTATGTTAGCTAATGATGGTTAGTCATCTTCAAAAAAGAATTAGACAATGCTGTTCGTTTTCATAGGTTTTCACTATTTTATAAGTCAACAATTACGAGCACAAGTAAAAATCTGGTGATTATTAGATTTTTTGGTGATGGTATGCTTCATAAAAGCATGGCAGTGATACCAGTGACTGTTTCTTATTCATACTTAATATCGGTTACATTGTTCTCAAGAGAGAGAGCAAGCAAGGAAAACTGTAGGAAGTTGGAATTGTATTAAAATGATACATGGCATCTTCCTCCTATGTACCATGTATAGTAATTGTCATCCTCCAAGTTATATGAATAGCTCTATTCCAAAATTGAAGATAAAATAATCTTTCATATATTTGAAAAGAAGAGACATCTACGGTAGTAAAACAAATTTCACATGATATATCTATACATCCTTTTTTCACCCTTTTGTCTAGCATCAGAATGTTAGTTTGTTACTAATATGTTTTTAATAATAGTTGGGGGGCATAAGTAGAAGCATATTTTCATCTTCAAAGACCATCGTCTGTTTTCTAAGCTTAGAACCGAGGGAATAGAGTGGTTATTTTTAGAATGAAATTATCATATTGAAAATGCAACAACTCTTTAACTTTTAATCAATATTTAATGTCAACTTATCGACCCAACTCTATGAGTTGGTTGGCTGTGGACCATGCTCAACCATTAACACAAAACAAGCTCAATCTCACAATTTAAGATTATGTAATTAATGTGGAAAGTTTACCTACGTGCTTCTTCTTCACCTCAGTTGTCGTGCATTGTAGTTTATAGTGATAAGCATAAATGTATCTTAATAAGGGTTTCCAAAAATGAGCAGGGAAAAACAGCATATACCACAATGAGTATGGGAGATTAAAAATAAGTATTTCCATTTGTTAGAATTCTTTAATTAAGTTGAACAAACACTTCATAGGCTATATGAAAATGATTTTATTTGTCTTTATGCTGATGACTGTGGTTGACACTCTGGGTCCTAGTTTGCTCACAGGAAAACCTACATATATGGTAAACCCAAAGTGACTATATCCTTTTTAGGCATCATAGTCTATTGTTTTTTCCACTGACCCACCTCTAGCTATCCGTAGGTAATGTTATTTTAACCAATCACAACTTGCATATGTTGTTTATACTTGTATCATTTAAGGATAAGTCCCCTAGCATTTCTGTATTACATTCCTTTCAAGATAATTTGGTTTTTACATTTTAAGTCTGAACATTTACTGTAAGTTGCTCTAATTTCTGCAGCAGAGAATTGCTTTTTCAGTTTTGAGGGCATAATACCTCATATGCCACATAAAATGGCATAAATCCTCCTGCACTCCTCTGGTTCGACTAACTTGACATATGTTATGATCAAAATCTACCTGTTCTTGATGATTAATAACCAACTTAAATAGGATTGATTAGCAGGTCAGTTAGTCGTAGTTGTGTGTTGGATCATGGTCATGGCTACTATTGTTCAAGAGGTTACCACTCATAGTTTAATACCAATTTGGGGGATCCTAATTTCTTAAAGCAAAGACATGTAGTGAGTGTCCACTTTAAGAATCTATGTGCCACTTATGAACTACAATCGTCATATGAAGCTTAATTACATTTTCAAGTTCTTCTGATGCATGGTTTTGGTCTTAACATAGAACCCTTAGCATAACCAGAAATATTGGAACTGCTATTGGTAGTACGTCTTGAAGTTCAATTAAGCGAGCTATTAGTTTCTGTGATCTGTAGCTTTCAGTTTGACATTATTCTTTACTAAAATATAACCAGAAATCTCAATGCTGATATTTTCACTGTCTTGTGTCATTTGCTTAACAGGGACCTCAGTATGTGTGCACAAGCTTCTGGACGTTTGTTTGCACAACTTGCAGTGGCATACAGTAAGTGCCCAATCGCTATAGTTGAAAATGAAGTGCATCTAATAGAGGATGAGTTGTTTTTGCTAGAAATGTTTTCTAAAATGACTTGATTCATTCTTGTCACTTAAGACATACATTTCAATTTTCTACAGTCGCGAGTTCACTCACAGGGTAAAATCAGTGTCGATGGCCAAGTTTACGTCACAAGAAGTTAGTGCCCTTCAAGGAGGGGGAAATGCGGTATATTTTTGTTGCGTAAATGCTCCTATGAATATAATATTAACTTAGTGGTGGATATAACGTACATAAATCTGGCAAGTGTGACCCCTTATAATTGCAATGACAGAGTGCGAAGGAAATTTATTTTAAAGAATGGGATGCCCAACGCCAATCCTTCCCTGACAGCAGGTCTGTGGTCATGAATGTACTGCAATGTTTTACTTTCCGATAGAAACTGCAATTCTGAAATTCTTCATGCTGCCAGTAATGTTGAGAGACTTCGGGACTTCATCAAGCACGTATATGTGGATAGAAGATACTCTGGTGAGAGAAACTTCGAAAAGCCTCCAAGAGCGAAAATGGTATGCCCACCTAACCTTCTTAACAACAGCAATCATTAATACATGCCATTTGAAAATGTAGAGTAGAATTTAAATAGGCGTGCCTCTATGGCTCTATGACTTGTCTTTGGAAGCTATAATTATTGATGGTTTCCTATGAAGAGATTTACGTATTTTTGATGTTATTAGTTCTAAGATTGTTACGAACCTTGTTCAGTTTCTTGATTTTGGATGAAATGATATATTTAATAGGGGGAAGCAGAAGATACATATCAAGGAGGTTCTAGAAGCCCACCCTATGAGAATGAGCGTCGTTACACTGATGGGCCTAGTCCTGGTGGAAGAAGTGATGGAAGTTCCAGAAATAGCTATGATGAAAGACGCAGTCCAGGGTATGACCAAGATTTCAAGAAAAGTCCTGCCCGCACCGATATTGTTAATGATTGGCGACGAGAAGATAGATTTGGGAATGGAAGGAGATCCGACGATGGAGGTTCCAAGGTTGGAGGTAGGTCTCCTGATAGCCAAAGAGATCCAGATATGTCTAGCCCACCGGTAGTTAGACCTGTTAGGGATATACTGGGAGAGAGTGTCTCTCCTCTTCGGGTTATAGAACCTCCTAGAGCCAATGGTCCAAGGCCAACAGATGGTTCCTTGCAAACGCAGGTACAAATTTTAATTCATCATGTTTTTATACATCTTTAATGTTGTGTTGGGTTGGGTTCCGGTGAGAAGTTGAGGTTAACGTGAGAAATGGTTATCAACCGTTGGATGAGAAATGGACACACATTAGTATGAGATGCACCGAGATAAGATGCACCAGATCAATTCCCTTGTAAGCCGCAATTCATGGGAGGGCATTTGATTAAAAGTGACCAACAGTTTAGATCCACTTCTCACGTTAACCTCAACTTCTCACACGATTCTTTGCCATGTTGTGCTTTGGTATATAGTATATACTTATGTTGTTAGCTCCTGGGTTTGGTTTAAACTTAGAACATTCACAGTTAGGGCTGTAAACAAACAGAACAAACACGAACGGAGGCTTGTTTGTGTTCGTTTAACTTAACAGAACAAACGAGAGGTAAACAAATGGAATTTTTTGTGTTCATGTTCGTTTGTTTGTTAAGAAAATGTGTTTGTTCGTATTCGTTTATGTTCGCTCTTTAAGATGCTAAAAGAACTTAAAAGAACGAACATAAATGAACATAAGCGAACGAACACAAATGAAAAAAATAACCACAATTACTCATCATTTCGTTTCTAAAAATAACATAACAAAATGAAAAACCGGGTAAACTTAGGAGGGATAAAAAAGGAATGCTATAAATTTAATTTAATTAATGATTTTACATATGAATGTCATAATATATAAATTTATCTATATATATATATATATGAACAAACATAGACGAAGATAAACAAATGTAAACAAACATTAACGAATGTAAACAGTGGATCACCAGGATTTTTTCCTGGTGGGGCACCTTTAGGATAAGATTAAAGGCCCGCAAAGTCGTCCAATATATTTTTAGCCTAATTTCACCGTTTCGAGGTATTTTTAAAGTATTCTTGGTTGATTTCAACCTTAAAAAATGTATTTTTTTAATTTTCTAATCCACCCCCCTAATTTGTACATTGAATCCGCCCATGAATGTAAATGAACATTATTGAACGAGACCATTGTTCATGTTCGTTCATTTAACTAAACGAAACAAAAATTGTGTTCATGTTCGTTCATTTATTAAATAAACGAACATAAACAAACTTCCCGTCGAACGGTTCAGTGAACGTTCGGTTCATTTACAGCCCTATCCACAGTAGAGGTTCTTACAAGAACCTATTCTTTCTACTTTTTCCTGCCACACCAGCATCGTCTCCACAAAATAAACCCCCAATAAAAACTCCATAATAGATGTTCTTATAAGAACCTCATCTTTCCACTTTTCTATGTATGCATAATTGTATAACTTTGTTTATTTATTATATAGATAAAAAAAATTATTAAAAAAAATTTGAAAATATAATTATTAAGTTACACTTTTTCATATTATTTTTTATTTTTTAATGACATATTTAAAAAATAAACATAATTTTATAGACTCGTGAAGACACAATACAAGAAATTGGTAAAAAAACAATAGCAGTACTACAAGTATCGAGACAAGAACCTATGTTCTTTTATTCGAGCACATGGGTTCTTATAAGAACCTGTGACTAGTCAATAACCTGCGGCCACAATAGAGTTCTTGTTAGAACCTCGGGATCTCTAATGTGGATTCTCGTATGAGGCAAAAACATGCTTTTAGAAGCTAACTCAATTTGAAGCTTAAGCTGAAATTATTTCTGCTTGCAGAGAACTGTATCTTCCAGTAGCTTAGCATCTTCTAACGGGAATCCAACTGAACTTAGAACAGAAAGTTCGTTAATCGATTTTGATGCTGCTGATCCTGAACCTCCTTCAACCGCTCCCCTGCCACCAACACAACAAAACGCGTCTTCTCCTGCCCCATTTGTGGCACAGCCAACAATATCTTCAAATAATAATAATTGGGCCAATTTTGATTCAACTCCGGTGGTAAAAGTTTCTCATCCTCCTTCAAGTGCCAACTTGCTCGATGTACTTTCTCAGTTATCCGTTCCTGCATCTGGAACTTCATCGTTTCCATCTGGTAATAATCCACTAGTTGCAAGTGTACAAATGTCACCTTTTGGTACAACTGGCGGTGGTCCAGCTGGACCATCATTTAACGCTTTTGCGAACTCTGCTGATGGAGGGCAGTGGCAAAATATGCATCCTCAACAAAATCTCGTCCCTGCTACTGGTATCCAGCCTCCTACTTCATCATTTAACCAGGCTGTTGGTGGATCTTCGACAAATCAGGTTTGGAAGTATATATATTAAAGTATAATAATTAGTTAATTTAATAACAAGTATAAAAAATTTAATAATTTTTATTTTTCAAACATAATTATAGATTTGATCCCTGTGGTTTATGTGGTTATTGTGAAATTAGTCCCTCGAGTAAAGACAAAAAAGAAAAAGAACGAAAATGCCCTCACAAATAACGGAGGAACTGGATGGCCGTTAGAGGGGGGGACCAATCTGTTACAAAATGACATATGACGAGTCCTAATCTGTAATAAATGAAGTTTAGGGACCATTTTCTTAACGATTGACATACCACAGGGACCAAATCCGTAATTAACTCTAGTATTTATATACGCAAATACTCACACACACTTCTTACATTTGGTGAGACTAGGGGTGTAAACGAGCCGGGTCAAGTAGAGTCGAGCTCGATTAACTTTTTTCAGAGTCGGGCTCGAGCTCAAGCTCGAATATTTTTTCAATGTTTGAGTTCAAGCTCGATGCTTGTTTATGAGCTCGAATTCGAGTTCGATTAGCTCGTTTACTCAAACTCGATGATGTTTATATTTTGATTATATAATTTGTAAACATATAAATATGTCTAGCTCGAAAAAGTGTATGCTCGAATGACTTGACTCGCCTCGACTCGTAAAGTTTAATCGAGCTTTCGAACGAGCCGAGTCGAACATTGGTGTTATGGAGCTCGACTCGTTAAGTTAAGCGAGTATTATTTTGTGTTCGAGATTGACTCGAGCTCGAAAATTAATACGCTTGAGCTTGAAATAAACAAGCTTGAGCTCTAGTAGCTGGTTAAAAGCTCCACTCGTTACCACCCCTAGGTGAGAGCATCTCCAACAGATTATCTAAAATAGAGAAAATGGATAATTTGTTCTCTATTTTGCTCCAACAGATTTTCCAAGTTTAGAGAATTCTCTAAAACTTGATGGGAGGTTAGACAATTTTTTTTATGTCATTTCCACAATAAGATTAAACTATTATTATTTTACATGAAGTTTTTTTTTTTCTTTCAAAGATGCATATATTATATTTTAATAGTGTAATTATTGCTAAAATCTCTAAAATAGAGAATCTGTTGGAGTAAAATATGATTGTATTTAGAGATTTTCACTTTTGGTTCTCTATTTTAGAAATTTTATAGAGAATCTGTCGGAAATGCTCTGATGCTTGAACCCTTGAACTCCTTGGAGGCTGGGTCCTACCGGTAACCTGGGTACCATTGGGTCAATGACCCTTTAGTTCATCCTTCATAAGCGAGCTTTTTCTTATGGACAATTATTTGTATCATGATTTATTCCAGTTTTTTTAGTTTTTACCATCTTGTTCTATGTACAACTTTATACAGCCATGGAATCCTTCTCTTACTGGAAACAGCCAAGTGTCTTCTAGTGCTCCAAGTGCAGATTCTCAAGTTAAATCCGGAATTGAGGCGAAATCTGCTGCTAAACAAGAACTACCTGCGGTAATGAAAAATATATATAATTTTGTGGGCTGCATCTTGCGTTTGTATATCTGCTGTATAGGGTTGGGTTCCGGTGAGAAGTTGAGGTTAACGTGAGAAGTGATTATCAACCGTTGGATGAGAAATGGATGCATATTAGGATGAGATGCATCAAGATAAGATGCACCGGATCAATTCCCTTCTAAGCCGCAATTCATGGGAGGGCATTTGATTAAAAGTGATCAACGGTTCAGATCCACTTCTCACGATAACCTCAACTTCTCACACGATCCTTCGCCCTGCTGTATATATGTTTTTTTTTCATTTCTGATGAATTCTATTTTGTATGCAGGATTTATTTACTTCAAGCTATTCACCCTTTGCTGCCCAGGGTCCAGGCTGGTACCCTACTCCACAATATGGCGTGGGATTCAACATGCAATATAATATGCCACCGGTATGATGCAACCAGCCACGATTATTTCCAGAGGCGGACCCAGAAAAATTCCCGAGCTGGGGCACAAAAAGATTAGCATAATATAAAATAGAGTAAATTACGTTTTTCGTCCCTGTGGTTTGATAAAATTGCGGATTTGTCCCTGTGATTTCAAAATTTCGGTTTTCGTCCTTATGGTTTGCAATTCATTTCAATTTTCGTCCCTGAGGACAGAACACTACTTTTAAGTATGAAGGACTAAAATAGAAATGAATTGTAAACCATAGGGATAAAAAACAATAAAACTTAAGTTATACGGACGAAAAAGGTAATGAATTATAAACCATAGGGATGAAAAGCGTAATTTCAAAACTATAAGGACGAAAAATAGAAATTTTCAGCAAACCATAGGGACTAAAAAAATAATACACTAAAAAATAAAACAAAAATCAATTATAAAAAAGTACAGTTAACAGTTTCATTAAAAATGACAGATAAGTGGTTTTTTACAACATAAAATTATGTTTTTCCTTAATTTTTTTCCTCTGCTACTGTTACCAAAAAATTAATAGAGACAGGGATTTAAGCTTGCGACCGCTAATGCCACATACAATGATACTGCTAGTAGGCTGAAACCACTTGTTAATGTTAAGGGAACAAACATCAATTTATAGCGGGTTCATCTTTAAGACCCCTAAAAAAATTGCTCCGATAACATAAAATCCTCTGATTCTGTTTCTCGTATGTTCTCATATTTGAGATGTTACTAAATTGACTCTGGCTGTTATTGTAGCAGCCCATGCAGTCAGCTTTTGTGCAGCCATCGAAATCATCAAATCCATTTGATGTCAATGAATCACCTGCAGTTCAAGCTACAACAGTAAGCATATGAATTATAGTTGTTCATTTTGCACTATATAATAAAAGTCTCTTAATCATTCTGACCACTTAATCATTCCCACCAAACCATTCAGCAACTGCCAAACAACCCCTACGTAGTTGGTGAACTTGTGACATGGTTAACACTTTTTTTGTGTTGTAGTTCCCTTCGATGGCAGCGTTACAAGGGGCTTTACCAAATATGGGACCTCCATCAGGCATACATCAGCAGCAGCAGAATACTACTCCGTCACCAATGTGGATGCCCCCTCAATCTTCTCATCCTTTAGCAATGCCTCCGCAGGGCCCGCCATCTTATCCGTCATCAATACCTTCCGGTATGGTCTTGTTTTCTACTCTCTCTCCATCCTAAAGTAAATGTGTAAGGGGCCGTTTACTAGACGCTTACCCGGTAAGTGCTGACCGGTAGGGCTGTAAACGAACCGAACGAACACGAACGGAGGCTTGTTCATGTTCGTTCGTTTAACTTAACCGAACAAACGAACGAACACGAACGGTAAACGAACGAGATTTTTTGTGTTCATGTTCGTTCGTCAAGAATTTTTGTTTGTTCGTGTTCGTTTATGTTCGTTCATTAAGAGTTAAACGAACGAACTTAAATGAACATAAACGAACGAACTTAAATGAACATAAACGAATGTAAATGAACGACTTTAAATGAACATAAACGAACAAACTTAAATGAACATAAACGAACGAACCCAATTGAACAAAAAACAACCACCATACTCATCATTTCGTTCGTAAAAAATACCTTAACAAAATGAAAAACCGGGTTAACTTAGGAGGTATGAAAAATAAATTCTAAAAGATCAATTTACTTGATGATTTTACACATTAATTTCATATTATATAAATATGTTAATGTATAAACAAGCATAAACGAACGAACATTAACGAACATAAATGAACGAACGTTCACGAACATAAATGAACGAACGAGATCATTGTTCATGTTCGTTCATTTAACTAAACGAACAAAACAACGTGTTCATGTTCGTTCATTTATTAAATAAACGAACATAAACTAACTTCCCGCCGAACAGTTCACGAATGGTTCGCTGAACGTTCGGTTCGTTTACAGCCCTACTGACCGGGTCATTTACCTTACCGAATGAACATGGCAAGGGTCGAGAAGCTTACTAGATAAGAGTCTTACCCGATAAGCGCTTGCCGGTTAAATTGTTGCATATGATACTGTTTTGATGGACTACAGTCTTACCTGGTAAAGGGGCTGTTTACTAAAAGCTTACCCGGTAAGTGCTTACCGGCTCACTTTACCTTATTGGATGAACATACAAGGATTGAGAATCTTGCCCGGTAAGAGCAATGACGAGGATCGAGAGTCTTACCCGGTAAGTGAGAGTGACGACTCTTACCCGGTAAGTGCTTACCAAAATAAAAGGTTGCAAAAAATGTCATTTTAATGGACTAAAATCTTACCCTGTAAGTTAGTGAAATGTTGACTATTACCGGTAAGCGCTTACCGGATAAGCGTCGGGTAAACGGCCCCTAAATCTTTACCTGGTAAGTGCTTACCGAGTCACTTTACCTTATCGGATTTACATGACAAAGATTAAGAATCTTACCCGGCAAGAGCGATTACAAGGACCGAGAATCTTACCTGGTAAGTGAGAGTGACGACTCTTACCCGTTATGCGCTTGCCGGATAAAAATGTTGCATACGAAGCCATTTTAGTGGACCAAAATCATACCCGATATGTTAACTAAAAGTGTTGACTTTTATCGATAAGCGTTTACCAGGTAAGCATTATGTAAACGACCCCTTACCTTAGTTAGAGTGTTGAATCTTACGGTAAGCGTTTACGGGTAAGCGTTTGGGTAAACGGCCCCCAAGGCACACGGTTTTAGAAATGTGTAATTATTATTCTCTTCAATCAACTAACTACTCCCTATGTGGCTATGTCCCAAAATAAATGTCCACGATGAAAAAGACAGTTTTAGGAACGTGTGATTATTACACTTTTTAAATAACTAAATGACAATTTTACCCTTCGATAATTTCAAATGAAATTATCGATCTCATAATCAAGGGTAAAAATGGAATGCATGCATTTTGAATGGGGACACTTGTTTTGGTACAAATTAAAATAGGAATGTGGACACATATTTTGGGACGGAGGGAGCCACGGTTTTGCCTCTTAATAATAGATGGGGGTAGTAATGAATTTATCCTTCTCATAAGTAGGGGTAGAATTGGAAAGTAGGCACTTTTAAAAATGATTTATTTTAAGATAAACTAAAAAAAGAAAATGTGGACACTTGAATCTCACATTCCATAAGCCTAAATCGTATTTATTACTTATTATATTCTCATTTTTCGATATGTGTTGTATCGTGCCAGGTCCATTCATGGCCATGGGACAAGTACCTTCGAACATCCCACCTCAACCCAGGTAAATTTCTTCTCACATTTATCTCAAACTGCCTCCAGAAAAAAAAAAAACTATAAAATAATTGCATTTTTTTTCTTTTCAAAATAATAGTTTTTTGACCCTTAACTAATCTTTTAAATTTATTTGGAACACAAGGGCATGAGAGCATCTTGAACATATTCTCCAAAATGGAGAATCAAAATTTAAAAATTTCTAAAAGAATTGCATTCAACTCCAACGGTTTCTCCATTTTGGAGATTACACCACTAATTATATTATTAAAATATTTCATAGATTAATAAAGTATAATATTTTTTTTTTCTCAACAACAAATTTCAAGGTTTCTTATTGGTAGAATATAATAAAAAAATATTTTTTCTCTCATGGTAATCATTTTTAGGGAGTTCTCTAAATTTCGAGAATTTTACACTCTCCCAATTTTTTTCATTTTGGAGAATCTGTTGGGAATAAAAAATGACCCAAAATCTCCATTTTCTCTATTTTGGAGAATCTTTTGGAGATGCTCTAAAGCTACCTTATTTTTTGAGCTAGGTTTGTTTGGTGAAGAGCTATAACCTAGCTTTTGAAAAGCTTACTTTGAACATCGTTGGAACTTCTAAGAGCTTTTTCTTCACAGACACACACACACATGAACTTCTAAGAGCTTTTTCTTCACACACACACATACACACACACACACACACATATAGGGCAGGTTCAATTGCAAACTTGAGTTCTGTTGTGAATCGGGGGACAAAGGAGAGTTTGCCACGTGTCCCGGACATTCACGGGATATTCATCATGAATTGTGTATCATTCATCATGAATTTTGTAAAAATATCATGTTCATTATTCATGACGAATTGGAAAATATGGGGATAGGTGTCACACTCTCCTTTGTCCCCTTGTTCACAACAAAAACCATGTTTGCAACTGAACTCTCTCTCTCTCTATATATATATATATATATATATATATATATATATTCAAGTATGTCCCTTGTATTTTACATAAATGACCAAGAATCCTAGTCTTATAGGGCAATTTACCTTATGTCCATTGGTCTTATTTTCCACCCAAAAAGTTGACATCTTTTCGACTGATTTACCCTTAACTAGTGTTACATAATAAGATTTTACAATGAGCGACTCGTTCGTCAAAACCCTTTTTTTCACCGGAAAATGGATACCTTTTTTAGTAACGGAAAGGCCAAAGTTTTGTTAGTCAATAGTATGGTGGTCACACACGTAGATTTTTTCTCATGGAAAAGAAGAAAAAGTAAATACATTCGGTTTGCAGGGCACAAGTAGGAGGCTTTGGATACGATGCGACGTCTTTTGATTCCTTGAATACGAGCAATCAACAGCAAAGTGGATTATTTGGGGCACCAAACACCTTCTCTTCCTCTAACCCATTTGGGTAAAATCAGAAAGCAAGAATCTTGCAATAGGTAAGTATATACATGTATGTATACATCATCCATCTAATTGGGGGGAAATCCATTGGTTGTAGATGATGATGATGAAACCATTGTTATGTTGTAAGAAGGTTAAAAAAATGGAAGTTGGGGAGGGGAGATTGTTTGGTGAGATTTTGTTTTGCTTTGCTTTGCTTTGCTTTCTACTCATAAATTGTATTATTGTTGCTGTTGTTATTAGACTTGATTTTCTTTAATTGTTGTTTTCTTTCTAATGGAAAAATGTGTATTTTGATTTAAATTGTTTGTTTGGTGTTACTCTTGGAGTTATGTAATGTAAGTTAGGGTTATAGAGAATGGTGAATAAAAAGAGTTAGATTGTTTTTGTTTTGGATTATTGAAATTTGGTTTGGTTTGGTTTGGTTGTTTCTTAGATGGAAAGATTTTTAAGGGTTGTTTAATTTTCTTTCCATTAAGCCTGACATGAGTTAAGTTATTCATCTTAATAAAGTTGTTGATGGGTTTGAAGGAAACAAACAAAACATTATATATATATATATATATATATATATATATATCTCTGGATGTTTATGATATTAATTTGTTTGAGGTGACTTAATTTCTATATAGTTATTTTGGCTTAATTGCTTAAGGATTAAGCTTGTAATCTGTATGAATGAGCGAATAAATGCCCTTATCAAAAGTATTTACATTGATCTAGCTATCACCTTAATTGATCAGGAAAGTTCATTTTTGTTTGTATTCAATCATCCTTGTCAACAAAGGTTTTTCTTTTCTTTTTCTAAGAAAGACAAGACACTTGGTCTTGCCTTTTAATTACATAAAGGTTAGCCTAATGGTAATCAATAATGATCAAAACTAGTATTAAGATTAAAGTTTACAAATATTGGAAATGTAAAAATAAAGGTTTTTATGTTGATGTATATGAAAGTAAATAAGTAATGTTCAAATAACATTTAAGATAGTTAATTTAAAATCACTTCTTTTATATAAAAAAAAGCAATGCTATTTGTACATTCCTTTTAAGTAGAATCAGGTTAACTCATGCACAAAGACTTTTAAAGTAAACCATATGTGTTGTGGCGTTGTGGCGTACTGGTTAAGGCCCTAAGGGATGTGGTGAAATATCCCATCTACCCAGGGTTTTAATCCAGGCGTACACAACAATTGTGGCCACTGAGGTTTAATCAGGGCTGATGTTTTACGATCATAATTTGTCAAATGATTAGTCTAGGCATAGCCTACGACACCCTTAAAAAAAGACTTTTAAAGTAGATTTTGATATTGATATGTATGAGGAAAAATTTACTAAACAAGGGTGTATTTAACAATGTATATGATGCAGTTAACCTTCCATAAAAAAATGTGAAACTAAATGAACATTTCTTACATACTATTTGAACATTCATCCTATTAATTTCTTTTCCATCTCTTCTCATACTTTAATAATAACTTTGCCTTCATATGGTTTGTACTATACCTTTTTGTCAAATATTCAAATAAGCAGATTAAATATCGTGAAAAAATTAATTTGAGAATTATTTTAAAAAATCCATTTGAAAACACACATGTGAACTAGTATGATTAACCTATAATATCAATTCACATATGAATCTTCAAATAATTTCTTTTTATTAGATTTTTTTTCAACAATTCACATATAAATATCCTCTTTAACCTTTCTATATTACTTTTTCAACCCCATATGTTTTAATATCATCAATTTGTCCCCAAAAAATATCCATACTTGTATCAATTTTTAAAATTAAAAAACGAACTTAACACACTAAAAAGGAACAGCATCAATTACTATACTATAGTATTTCCTCATCAATATATAATGCTTTCTATTTATAACTATATAAAAGCACAAAACATTACAATAAACTTACAACCATAAAACAGATATATAGTTTTCCCATATATATATATATATATATATATGGGTCATGGTTGTTGCAATTTTTCCCCTCAGGTCCATATGCAACAACATATATATAAGAAACAAACAATAGTTGCTTTCTTTTATCTATGGTTGAATATTTACGATGGCATACCATTACCAGTCTTCTCCATTCTTCATTTTATGTAAAATTTTGGTGGAGAAATGACACACACACACACACATATATATATATATATATAGAGGGAGGATCAAACGAGAACTATACATATTTAAAAGAACATGAGAACCAACAAAATCATATATAATTTTACATTAACGCGCGAAAAAGCCACGCGGACCTGAAACGCGATAAAAGTCCTCTTTTCCGCACGTCAATGTAAAATCATATATGATTTTGTTGGTTCTCGTTTGATCCTCCCTCTCTCTCTATATATATATGTATGTATAAATATGCTTCATGTGGTGGAGATGGGGCACAGAGTTTCATCATGCGGGTTGTTCTACTTGTCTATTTTTCCACACCATTGGAGCTATTAGCATCCACACTACAATCAAACAAACCAACCAAGAGATGAGAGGTCAATTTTTTTTATTTTCAAAACCATATATATATATATATATATATATATATATATTGGGTTTCGGTGAGAAGTTGAGGTTAGCGTGTCAATTCCCTTCCAATTCATGGGAGGGCATTTGATTAAACATGATCAACGGTTCGGATCCATTTCTCACGCTTCTCACGTTAACCTCAACTTCTCACACTATCATTTGTCTATATATATATAATTAATAAATTATTTGTATGGAACTTGTATGTTACATATAGGCGAATGATTGTGTGAAAAGTTGAAGTTAAAGTGAAAAGCGTGGGACGAAGTGGATCTGAACCGTTGATCACTTTTAATCAAATGCCCTACCATGAATTGTGTCGTAAAAAGTAATTGATCCGGTACATCTCAATCCTAATATACATCCATTTTTCATCCAACGGTTGATAACCACTTCTCACATCTCTCACTTTAAATTCAATATCTCAAAGGAACTCAACCTTATTTATATATGGGTATATATACTCACAGTAAACGCAAACTGCAAGCCACTCGTTTACTATTCTGACCCAAGTACTGGTCCAACCAACATCAATGCTCCACCTGCATAGAGGGCAATTCGGTAATTTCACATAAAAAAAAAGAAAAAAAAAAGAAAAATAAATAAATATTGGATTAAGAATGTTGATGGCTTAATTACTTTTTCATAGGGTGGTGATAATTCCAGCCAATTAACAGCATTGCAAAGTACATGGCTCCCGTGGCGAAAACAAGATGGAAGAATCCAAACCCATATGGCACGTCGTTTTCATCCTGTGTCTCTTCCTTTCTGAACTGTAAAAGAATTTAAGCTATTATTTCATACGTCTTTCTGTTAACAGCTTAATCAAACTCATATTTTATTCATTAAGTTATATATAACTATTTGGTAGTGGCTTAATGATATAGAAAATGACTTATTCAGTAAGCTTCTAGGGGAGCTTTAGACAGAAAGCCATGTTTTTCCAAATCTGTTTCTCCCGATTAAAAAACATGCTCCTTCCATCTACGAAAAAACCCTCCCAAACAAAAACATTTTCAATCTATAAGTAAATGATTAATTTACACAGACAACTTTATTCATTCAGATCTTAATTTAAAACCAACAAAACAGCTTAGATGTTTGTATTAATGTTGAGTCAGGATTATGTACGAAATTTTATTTTAATGTACCTTTAAATACGAAATGGTAAGAATAAAGTTTTCATATGTGAATCATTGGTGAACTTGAAAAAAATCCATTCGAAGATCCATATGTGAACACACGTTTCCTTTTACCAATGATTCACATGTGAATAATTTATTGGTACGTTCTTATCTTTCGTGTTTCTTATTTGAACATTTCTCTTATGTTATATTATGTGAATGTTATCACCTTCAACTGTGTATTGAAAGGTTATATTATACCGTGTGAAAATTGTAACATTCACACAATATAAAGGGAACTTTACAGGTTTCACGACAAATATTCACACGATTTTTGTTTAATGAAGATGTATTACCTGAAAGCATTTAGAATCGATTCCTGTTGAAAATGTTGCAATAACAATTGCAAGTACAGCAACAACAAAGCTCTGTTTGACAAGAAGGGTAAATGTAACCATATGTTATTAGTTTATTGAAAAGAGGGAAAATTAACTGAAATAGTCATATTTAGTCGAACAAATTTACCTTTTAGCCATTTCTCTCCAAACTCTTCAAAAAAGTCACTACTTCTACAAGTAGCAACTCCTCAATTTGCAAAGGGGTCAAAAAGTAAAAAAAAAATCTGAAAATGGTCCACAAGTACATGGACCGAATCTGTTAATTAGTCCTGATCCGCAAGTAGCAACTCCTCAATTTGCTAAGAGGTAGTGGCTTTTTGGGAGAGAAATGGTTAAGGGGTAAATGTGTACGGTTGAAACAACTATTTTTGATAATTTCCCTTAAAAAGAGAATAAAAAATAAATTAATGTATATCTTACGGATGTAGTGACATTTTGATGAAAGTGACAGAGGAATAACTAGGAGATCAATTTATGTGTATAGAATGTCTATTTGAATCAATTTCCTTTTCTTTTAGGGTTATGAATTAGATATGTATGGAAAGTATGAGGTAAGCTTACTATGATAGATAGCCAGTCTCTTGAGGTTTCAGAAGTCCTAAGACATTTATCATCTGGTGGTTCACTGTAGGTAAAAAGACAATTGGTCAAGTTTTAAGCAATCATTAAGCTGCAAATTAAGCAACATAAGAGCATCTCTAACATATATAGCCACTCTCTCTCTCTCTCTCTCTCTCTCTCTCTCTCTAGATTTGGAAGAATAAAAGTGGTCCCTACCTTCTAATCGCGGACCAGCATAGGAACACGACATAGAGTCCCATAAAACCCGGAGTCAAGAATCCGGCACTAATCTGTTTCACAAGTAAACAAAAATTAAGAAGATTGATCTAACAATAGTGTGATGAACATAAACAAGATTTGACTGAGAATATGTGAAAATCCATTAGATTACTTTACAAAATATCCCTTATTAAGACCCCTTGTTCGTGTGACATTAAGACCGGATGGGACAAGACTGAGTCGGAAAAAATGCACTTTTCGTTGTCCCACCAAAATAGGTGGAAAACAAAAAATAGGAAGATGAGACAAAATTGGTAAACTCTCCATGCCAAATTACAACTATAATACCTTCACAACTTTTACATCCCCCCGTGCGCCTACCTCACTCTCGTCGACAAGACGGGCAAGACAAAATAAAAAGTAAAAACTTTGTGTTTGGCACGTCGGAGAGGATGGACAAGACAAAATAAAAACTTGTCTCATGTTCGGCATTGACATTAGACCGGGACAAGACAGGATTGAGTGAGATTAACAAAAAATCAGGGAGGCGAGACAAAATTAGTAAATTACTAAATTATTCATGTCAAATTAAAACCCTAAAACCTTCCATAATTTTATTAGCTATCCTACTCTTGCATGCCCGGTCATATCAATGTACCAATCGCAACCTTAAAGAAAAAAGGGGGTTCCAACCTATATTGAAGAGAAAATTTCTAAATCTAGCCGTTGTGGGACTCTAATATTGACTATTGAACTTACTTTTGGGTAAACGACATATATTAAAGAGAAAATGTCCAAATCTAAGCAGATATGAGATTTTAATATAACTTACTTTTGGGTGAAGAGAGACACTAGTCATGAGTTGTAGGAGTACAAGGGTCCATGTGATGAAGAAAATGTTGAGCAGGCAACTTGGTTGTGGTGTATACCAAATGTACATCAAAATAATCCCCAGAATTGATACGATATATGCACTAGTTGCAAGCAGCATAGAATGGATGTGGCTGGAGAAAAGAAAAACATCCGTTAAAAGGATTCAAATACAATTATGCAATCCAACACTGGCGAACGATCGTGTGAGAAGTTGAGATTAACGTGAGAAGCGTGAGAAGTGGATATGAACCGTTAATCACTTTTAATCAAACCCCCTCTCATGAATTGCGCCTTAGAAGGGAATTGATCCGATGCATCTCATCCTAATGTGCATCCATTTCTCATCCAACGGTTGATAATCAATTCTCACGCTTCTCACGTTAACCTCAACTTCTCACTGGAACCATCCATCCAACACTATCCATTCATAATTAGAATTTTTTTAGGTATATACTTCATCCGTTTTAAAAAATAAGTGTCTACATTACTATTTTAGTTTGTCTCAAAATAAGTCTTCAGTTTAAAAAGTGAATGTTTTACTTTCCCATTCTACCTGATTATGAGATGAAAAAAAATTCCCTCTATACTTAAGGGTAAAATTGTCTTTTTGTTAGTTAAAAAGAGTAATAATTACTCATTCCTAAAATAGTATACTTTTTTACCGTGGACGTTTATTTTGGGACAGAGAAGTATTATTTATACAAAACAAATTAAACTCACATGCACTTTTCAGTTTTAGAACCCCTAACCTAAAAAGGGGGTTAATACCGTTAGACCAATGACCTATTTGGTATTAGAAATTTGTTTTGATATAAACTTACCATCTTGCAGCGTACTTTTCCGATAGACAACAATCGTTCAGCCATGTAATGAAGCTGATTATACTGATTAGCTGAATTAGCAAAAAGACCCTATAAATGATCATAAAACAAGATGGTTTAGACGTCACTACAACAAAATTGGGTTTTAAAAACGCCACAAATCTCTAGGTGTCATAATAGAATGTTTTATAAAACTTAAGTTTTTAGAACCAAACCCTATGTAACAATGTTGTAACAAACACGTTTGGACGTCTTAATAGTTTTTTAGATCACTTTTGAAATAAAACACCATATTACATCTTTTATATGAATTATTTGGAAAAGTGTCT